>CM063163.1:7255806-7277738 GCA_031885435.1 Passerculus sandwichensis | reverse complement strand
ACATCTCGTGAGAGTCCACCCCCCCTGGGGACAGCGACACCGCCACCCCCCCCTTGGGGACAGCGCCACCGCCCCGGTGTCACCATTGTCACCCCCCCCCCTTGGGGACAGCGCCACCGCCGCGGTGTCACCAATGTCACCCCCGATGGCACCGCCACCCCCCCCTTGGGGACAGCGCCACCGCCCCGGTGTCGCCATTGTCACCCCCCCCCCCATGGGGACAGCGCCACCGCCGCGGTGTCACCAATGTCACCAATGTCACCCCCCGATGGCACCGCCACCGCCACCCCCCCCTTGGGGACAGCGCCACCGCCCCGGTGTCACCATTGTCACCCCCCGATGGCACCGCCACCCCCCCCCCCCCCACGGCGCTGTCCCCAAGCCCCTCAATGTCCCCAAAGTGTCCCCAAAGTGTCCCCAAATGTCCCCAATGTCCCCAAACGTCCCCTGAGTCCCCAAGCCCCTCAATGTCCCCTCAATGTCCCCAAAGTGTCCCCAAAGTGTCCCCAAAGTGTCCCCAAACCCCCCAAATGTCCCCGGTGTCCCCAATGTCCCCTCAATGTCCCCAAAGTGCCCCCAATGACGTCCCTGCGTGTCCCCAATGTCCCCAAAGTGTCCCCAAAGTGTCCCCCAACGTCCCCTGAGTCCCCAAGCCCCTCAATGTCCCCTCAATGTCCCCAAAGTGTCCCCAAAGTGTCCCCAAACCCCCCAAATGTCCCCAAATGTCCCCAGTCCCATTTTTACCCGATTTCCCCCCATTTTGTCCCAATGTCCCAATGTCCCCAATGTCCCCAATGTCCCCAATGTCCCCAGTGTCCCCAATCCCCCCCCCATTTCTTCCCTTTTTCCCCCATTTTGTCCCCAAAGTGTCCCCCAATGTCCCCAAAGCGTCCCCAAAGTGTCCCCAACCCCCAAATGTCCCCAGTGTCCTCAATGTCCCCACTGTCCCCAATCCCGTTTTTTCCCTTTTTCCCCCCATTTTGTCCCCAGTGTCCCCAAAGTGTCCCCAAAGTGTCCCCAAAGTGTCCCCAATGTCCCCAATGTCCCCAATGTCCCCAATGTCCCCAATGTCCCCAGTGTCCCCAGTGTCCCCAATCCATTTCTTCCCTTTTTCCCCCCATTTTGTCCCCAATGTCCCCAATGTCCCCAATGTCCCCACTGTCCCCAGTCCCGTTTTTTCCCTTTTTCCCCCCATTTTGTCCCCAAAGTGTCCCCAAATGTCCCCAAAGTGTCCCCAAAGTGTCTCGAACCCCCAAATGTCCCCAGTGTCCCCAATGTCCCCAATGTCCCCAGTGTCCCCAATCCCATTTTTTCCCTTTTCCCCCCATTTTGTCCCCAAAGTGTCCCCAAAGTGCCCCCAAACCCCCAAATGTCCCCAATGTCCCCAACCCCATTTTTACCCGATTTCCCCCCATTTTGTCCCAATGTCCTCCCCCGTCCCCAATGTCCCCAATGTCCCCAGTGTCCCAATCCCGTTTCTTCCCTTTTTCCCCCCATTTTGTCCCCAAAGTGTCCCCCAATGTCCCCAAAGCGTCCTTAAAGTGTCCCCAAAGTGTCTCGAACCCCAAATGTCCCCAATGTCCCCAATGTCCCCAATGTCCCCAATGTCCCCAATGTCCCCAATGTCCCCAGTGTCCCCAGTGTCCCCAATCCCGTTTTTTCCCTTTTTCCCCCCCATTTTGTCCCCAGTGTCCCCAAAGTGTCCCCAAAGTGTCCCCAAACCCCCAAATGTCCCCCCAATGTCCCCTGAGTCCCCAATGTCCCCAACCCCATTTTTACCCGATTTCCCCTCATTTTGTCCCAATGTCCTCCCCTGTCCCCAATGTCCCCTGAGTCCCCAGTGTCCCCCAATCCCATTTTTTCCCTTTTTCCCCCCATTTTGTCCCCAAAGTGTCCCCCAATGTCCCCAAAGCGTCCTTAAAGTGTCCCCAAAGTGTCTCGAACCCCCAAATGTCCCCAATGTCCCCAATGTCCCCAATGTCCCCAGTCCAATTTTTACCCGATTTCCCCCCATTTTGTCCCCAATGTCCTCCCCTGTCCCCAGTGTCCCCAGTGTCCCCAATGTCCCCTCAATGTCACCAATCCCGTTTTTCCCCTTTTTCCTCCAATTTTGCCCCAATGTCCCCAATGTCCCCAATGTCCCCACTGTCCCCAGTGTCCCCAAACCCATTTCTTCCCTTTTTCCCCCCATTTTGTCCCCAAAGTGTCCCCAAATGTCCCCAAAGCGTCCTTAAAGTGTCCCCAAAGTGTCTCGAACCCCCAAATGTCCCCAGTGTCCCCAGTGTCCCCATTGTCCCCAATTGTCCCCAATTGTCCCCAATCCCATTTTTTACCCAATTTCCCCCCATTTTTCCCCCAAAATCCCCAATGTCCCCAATGTCCCCAATTGTCCCCAATCCCACTTTTTCCCCTTTTCCCCCCATTTTGTCCCATTCTCCCCAATGTCCCCAATCCCCTTTTTTCCCTTTTTCCTCCCGTTTTGTCCCCAAAATCCCCCGATTGTCCCCAATCCCATTTTTTCCCCTTTTCCCCCCATTTTTCCCCAAAATCCCCAATGTCCCCAAAATCCCCAATGTCCCCAGTTGTCCCCATTGTCCCCAATTGTCCCCAATCCCATTTTTTTACCCAATTTCCCCAAAATCCCCAAAATCCCCAAATTTTCCCCCAAAATCCCCAATGTCCCCAATGTCCCCAATTGTCCCCAATCCCACTTTTTCCCCTTTTCCCCCCGTTTTGTCCCATTCTCCCCAATGTCCCCAATCCCATTTTTTCCCCTTTCCCCCCCATTTTTCCCCAAAATCCCCAAAATCCCCAATGTCCCCAATGTCCCCAATCCCATTTTTTCCCTTTTTCCTCCCGTTTTGTCCCCAAAATCCCCCGATTGTCCCCAATCTCATTTTTGCCCAATTTCCCCCCATTTCGCCCCAATGTCCCCAATTGTCCCCAATGTCCCCAAATCCCGTTTTTTTTTTTTTTTTCCCTTTTTCCTCCCCGTTTTGTCCCCAGTGTCCCCCTGGGACAGGTCAGGCTCACCTGGGGGACACCTGGACACACCTGGGGACACCTGAGCCCCTTTTTGGGGGTCCTGGACGCACCTGGGGACACCTGGGGACACCTGAGGCCCCTCTGGACACACCTGGGGACACCTGGGGACACCTGGGGACACCTGAGCCCCCCTGGACACACCTGGGGACACTTGGGGGACACCTGAGCCCCCCGGACACACCTGGGGGCACCTGGGGACACCTGGGGGACACCTGGGGACACCTGAGCCCCCCCTGGACACACCTGGGGACACTTGGGGGACACCTGGGGACACCTGGGGACACCTGGGGACACCTGGGGGACACCTGAGCCCCTCCTGGACACATCTGGGGACACCTGGGGGACACCTGGGGACACCTGAGCCCCTTTTTGGGGGTCCTGGACACACCTGAGCCCCCCCCGGACACACCTGGGGACACCTGGGGACACTTGGGGGGACACCTGGGGGACACCTGGGGACACCTGAGCCCCCCCTGGACACACCTGGACACACCTGGGGGACACCTGACCCCCCCCCAGGACACACCTGGGGACACCTGGGGGACACACCTGGGGACACCTGAGCCCCCCCTGGACACACCTGGGGACACCTGGGGGACACCTGGGGACACCTGAGCCCCCCTGGACACACCTGGGGACACCTGGGGAACACCTGAGAGCCCCCTTGACACACCTGGACACACCTGGGGACACCTGGGGACACTTGGGGACACCTGGGGACATCTGGGGACACCTGAGCCCCCCTGGACACACCTGGGGGACACCTGGACACACCTGAGACCCCCCCAGACACATCTGGAGACACCTGGGGGACACCTGGGGGACACCTGAGCCCCCCTGGACACACCTGGGGACACTTGGGGGACACCTGAGGGACACACCTGGGGACACCTGGGGACACCTGGGGGACACCTGGGGACACCTGAGCCCCCCCAGGACACACCTGGACACATCTGGGGACACCTGAGCCCCCCCGGGACACACCTGGGGACACCTGGGGACACTTGGGGGACACCTGAGCCCCCCTGGACACACCTGGGGACACTTGGGGGACACCTGGGGGACACCTGGGGACACCTGAGCCCCCCCAGGACACACCTGGACACACCTGGGCACACCTGGGGGATACCTGAGCCCCTTTTTGGGGGTCCTGGACACACCTGAGCCCCCCTGGACACACCTGGGGACACCTGGGGACACCTGGGGACACCTGAGCCCCCCCGGGACACACCTGGACACACCTGGGGACACCTGGGGGACACCTGAGCCCCTTTTTGGGGGTCCTGGACACACCTGAGCCCCCCCCGGACGCACCTGGGGGACACCTGAGCCCCCCCCCCCCCCCGCTCCCCTCCCCCCAGCCCTGGGCGATCCCAAATTTGGCTTTTCCCCACCCAAACCGGGAAGGGGGCGTGGCCCGGCCTGGGGGGGGGGTGGGCGTGGCCCGGGATGGTGGGCGTGGCCGCGCTCGGTGGGCGTGGCCGGCGGGGGGCATTAAAGGCGCGCGGGGGCCGCGAGCCCGGCCAGGGAGCGGCGATGAGGCCCCGCCCACAGCCGAGCTGGCCCCGCCCACAGGCGCGCTGGCCACGCCCCCCGGCGGGCTGGCCCCGCCCCCTGGCGCTGCTGGCGCTGCTGCTGCTGCTGCTCCGCCCCGCGGGGGGCGGGGCCGCGCACCTGGCGCAGGTGAGGGGGCACAGCTGGATCGGAGGGGCGGAGTCAGCACAGCTGGGACTGGGGCAGCCGCACCTGGCGCAGGTGGGACAGGTGAGACAGGTGAGGGGGCACAGCTGGGATTGGGGGGTCACAGCTGGATTTGGGGGGTTCACAGCTGGATTTGGAGGGGGTTCACACCTGGGACAGGTGGGACAGGTGAGGGGGCACAGCTGGGATTGGGGGTTCACACCTGGATTTGGGGGGGATTCGCACCTGGGACAGGTGAGGGGCAACAGCTGGATTTGGGGGGTCACAGCTGGATTTGGGGGGGGGGGGATTCGCACCTGGCACAGGTGGGACAGGTGAGGGGGCACAGCTGGATTTGGGTGGGATTCGCACCTGGATTTGGGGGGATTTCACACCTGGGACAGGTGAGGGGGCACAGCTGGATTGGGGGGAATTTGGGGGGTTCACACCTGGATTTGGGAGGGATCCGCACCTGGCACAGGTGAGGCACACCTGGATTTGGATGATCCCAGGTGCATTTTGGGGTTCCCCAGGTGCATTTTGGGCTCCCCCAGGTGAATTTTGGGGTTCCCCAGGTGCATTTTGGGCTCCCCCAGGTGAATTTTGGGCTCCCCCAGGTGTATTTGGGGTCCCCCAGGTGAATTTTGGGGTCCCCAGGTGAATTTTGGGGTCCCCCAGGTGAATTTTGGGGTCCCCAGGTGAATTTTGGGCTCCCCCAGGTGAATTTTGGGGTTCCCCAGGTGTATTTGGGCTCCCCCAGGTGTATTTGGGCTCCCCCAGGTGCATTTTGGGGTCCCCCAGGTGAATTTGGGCTCCCCAGGTGTATTTGGGGTCCCCCAGGTGATTTTGGGGTCCCCCAGGTGAATTTTGGGGTTCCCCAGGTGTATTTGGGCTCCCCCAGGTGAATTTTGGGTTCCCCAGGTGAATTTTGGGTTCCCCCAGGTGAATTTTGGGCTCCCCCAGGTGCATTTTGGGTTTCCCCAGGTGATTTTGGGGTCCCCCAGGTGATTTTGGGCTCCCCCAGGTGAATTTTGCGGTTCCCCAGGTGAATTTTGGGCTCCCCCAGGTGAATTTTGGGTTCCCCAGGTGAATTTTGGGCTCCCCCAGGTGTATTTGGGCTCCCCCAGGTGAATTTTGGGGTCCCCCAGGTGAATTTTGGGCTCCCCCAGGTGCATTTTGGGCTCCCCCAGGTGAATTTTGGGGTCCCCCAGGTGCGTTTTGGGGTCCCCCAGGTGAATTTTGGGGTCCCCCAGGTGAATTTTGGGGTTCCCCAGGTGCATTTTGGGCTCCCCCAGGTGAATTTTGGGGTTCCCCAGGTGATTTTGGGGTCCCCCAGGTGAATTTTGGGCTCCCCCAGGTGAATTTTGGGGTCCCCCAGGTGAATTTTGGGTTCCCCAGGTGCATTTTGGGCTCCCCCAGGTGTATTTGGGGTTCCCCAGGTGAATTTGGGCTCCCCCAGGTGATTTTGGGCTCCCCCAGGTGAATTTTGGGGTCCCCCAGGTGAATTTTGGGCTCCCCAGGTGCATTTTGGGTCCCCCAGGTGCATTTTGGGGTCCCCCAGGTGCATTTTGGGTCCCCCAGGTGCATTTTGGGCTCCCCAGGTGAATTTTGGGCTCCCCCAGGTGAATTTTGGGCTCCCCCAGGTGTATTTGGGGTTCCCCAGGTGCATTTTGGGGTCCCCAGGTGCGTTTTGGGCTCCCCCAGGTGAATTTTGGGCTCCCCCAGGTGAATTTTGGGGTTCCCGTTTCTCACCTGTCCCCTCCCCTCCCCCCCCCCCAGGTGACCCCGGAGGCGCCGCTGGAGCCGAAAGGCCCCGCCCAGGTGGGGGAGGGGCAGGTGAGTCACACCTGGGGGGCCTCACCTGGGATTGGGGGGGCACAGGTGATTCACACCTGGGATTTTGGGGTTCACACCTGGGATTTTGGGGTTCCCAGGTAACCACACCTGGAATTTGGGGTGTCCAGGTGAGTTCATACCTGGAATTTTGGGTTTCTCACCTGGGATTTTGGGGTTCACACCTGGAATTTGGGGTTCACACCTGGGATTTTGGGTTCACACCTGGGATTTTGGGTTCCCACCTGGAATTTGGGGGTTCCCAGGTAACCACACCTGGGATTTTGGGGTTCCCACCTGGAATTTGGGGTGCCCAGGTGAGTTCACACCTGGAATTTTGGGTTTCTCACCTGGGATTTTGGGTTCACACCTGGAATTTTGGATTCCCACCTGGAATTTGGGGTGCCCAGGTGATTCACACCTGGGATTTTGGGGTTCACACCTGGGATTGGGGGGCTCCCAGGTGACCACACCTGGAATTTGGGGTTACACACCTGGAATTTGGGGTGTCCAGGTGATTTCTCACCTGGGATTTGGGGTTCTCACCTGGAATTTTAGGGTTCCCACTTGGAATTTGGGGTGGCCAGGTGAGTTCACACCTGGGATTTTGGGTTTCTCACCTGGGATTTGGGGTTCCCACCTGGGATTTGGGGTGGCCAGGTGATTCCACACCTGGGATTTGGGTTTCTCACCTGGGATTTTGGGTTTCTCACCTGGAATTTGGGGTTCACACCTGGAATTTTGGGGTTCACACCCGGGATTTCGGGTTCCCACCTGGAATTTGGGGTGCCCAGGTGATTCCACACCTGGGATTTTGGGGTTCTCACCTGGGATTTTGGGTTCTCACCTGGAATTTTGGGTTCCCACCTGGAATTTGGGGTGCCCAGGTGAGTTCACACCTGGAATTTTGGGTTTCTCACCTGGGATTTGGGGTTCTCACCTGGGATTTTGGGGTTCACACCCGGAATTTTGGGTTCTCACCTGGAATTTTTGGTTCTCACCTGGAATTTGGGGGTTCACACCTGGAATTTGGGGTGGCCAGGTGAGTTCACACCTGGAATTCTGGGGTTCTCACCTGGAATTTTGGGTTCACACCTGGAATTCTGGGTTCTCACCTGGGATTTGGGGTTCCCAGGTAACCACACCTGGAATTTGGGGTGGCCAGGTGATTCCACACCTGGGATTTTGGGTTCTCACCTGGAATTTTGGGTTCACACCTGGAATTTTGGGTTCTCACCTGGGATTTGGGGTTCTCACCTGGAATTTTGGGTTCTCACCTGGAATTTTGGGGCTCACACCCGGGATTTGGGGTTCTCACCTGGGATTTGGGGTTCCCAGGTAACCACACCCGGGATTTGGGGTGTCCAGGTGAGTTCACACCTGGAATTTTGGGTTTCTCACCCGGAATTTGGGTTTCTCACCTGGGATTTTGGGGTTCCCACCTGGGATTTGGGGTTCCCACCTGGGATTTGGGGTGGCCAGGTGATTCACACCTGGAATTTTGGGTTTCTCACCTGGGATTTTGGGGTTCACACCTGGGATTTTGGGTTCTCACCTGGGATTTGGGGTTCCCAGGTAACCACACCCGGGATTTGGGGTGTCCAGGTGAGTTCACACCTGGGATTTTGGGGTTCCCACCTGGGATTGGGGGTTCTCACCTGGGATTTGGGGTTCACACCTGGAATTTTGGGTTCACACCTGGAATTTTGGGTTCTCACCTGGATTTTGGGGTTCCCACCTGGGATTTTGAGGTTCCCACCTGGAATTTGGGGTTCCCAGATAACCACACCAGGGATTTGGGGTGTCCAGGTGATTCACACCTGGGATTTGGGGTTCTCACCTGGGATTTTGGGGTTCACACCTGGGATTTTGGGTTCCCACCTGGAATTTTGGGGTGGCCAGGTGATTCCACACCTGGAATTTGGGGTTCACACCTGGGATTTGGGTTTCTCACCTGGGATTTTGGGTTTCTCACCTGGGATTTGGGTTCTCACCTGGGATTGGGGGGCTCCCAGGTGATTCACACCTGGGATTTTGGGTTCCCACCTGGGATTTGGGGTTCACACCTGGGATTTTGGGGTTCTCACCTGGGATTTTGGGTTCTCACCTGGAATTTTGGGTTCCCACCTGAAATTTGGGGTGTCCAGGTGATTCCACACCTGGAATTTTGGGTTCACACCTGGGATTTTGGGTTCACACCTGGAATTTTGGGGCTCACACCTGGAATTTGGGGTTCTCACCTGGGATTTGGGGCTCCCACCTGGAATTTTGGGTTTCTCAACCGGGATTTGGGGTGCTCACCTGGGATTTGGGGGTTCCCAGGTAACCACACCTGGAATTTGGGGTGCCCAGGTGATTCCACACCTGGGATTTTGGGTTCACACCTGGGATTTTGGGTTCTCACCTGGAATTTGGGGCTCCCACCTGGGATTTTGGGGTTCTCACCTGGGATTTTGGGTTCCCACCTGGAATTTGGGGTGGCCAGGTGAGTTCACACCTGGGATTTTGGGTTTCTCACCTGGGATTCTGGGGTTCTCACCTGGAATTTTGGGGTTCCCACCCGGGATTTGGGGTGGCCAGGTGAGTTCACACCTGGAATTTTGGGGTTCTCACCTGGAATTTTGGGTGTCCAGGTGAGTCCACAGCTGGGATTTGGGGTTCTCACCTGGGATTTTGGGTTCTCACCTGGGATTTGGGGTTCCCACCTGGGATTTTGGGTTTCTCACCTGGGATTTGGGGTTCCCAGGTAACCACACCTGGAATTTGGGGTGTCCAGGTGAGTTCACACCTGGAATTTGGGGCTCCCACCTGGGATTTTGGGTTCACACCTGGAATTTTGGGTTTCTCACCTGGGATTTTGGGTTCTCACCTGGGATTTTGGGTTCCCACCTGGAATTTGGGGTGCCCAGGTGATTCACACCTGGAATTTTGGGGTTGTCACCTGGAATTTTGGGTTTCCCACCTGGAATTTGGGTTTCTCACCTGGGATTTTGGGTTCTCACCTGGAATTTCGCGTTCTCACCTGGAATTTTGGGTTTCTCACCTGGGATTTTGGGTTCCCACCTGGGATTTGGGGTTCACCCCTGGAATTTGGGGTGCCCAGGTGATTCACACCTGGAATTTTGGCTTTCTCACCTGGGATTTTGGGGTTCCCACCTGGGATTTGGGGTGGCCAGGTGATTCCACACCTGGAATTTTGGGTTCACACCTGGAATTTTGGGGTTCCCACCTGGAATTTTGGGGTTCTCACCTGGGATTTTGGGTTCCCACCTGGGATTTTGGGTTCCCACCTGGGATTTTGGGGTTCCCACCTGGAATTTTGGGTTCACACCTGGAATTTTGGGTTTCTCACCCGGAATTTCTGGTTCTCACCTGGGATTTTGGGTTCCCACCTGGAATTTGGGGTTCCCACCTGGGATTTTGGGTTCTCACCTGGGATTTTGGATTTCTCACCTGGGATTTTGGGTTCCCACCTGGAATTTGGGGTGGCCAGGTGAGTTCACACCTGGAATTTTGGGGTTCTCACCTGGAATTTTGTGTTCCCACCTGGAATTTGGGTTTCTCACCCGGAATTTTGGGTTCTCACCTGGGATTTTGGGTTCCCACCTGGAATTTGGGGTGCCCAGGTGATTCCACACCTGGAATTTTGGGTTCACACCTGGAATTTTGGGTTCTCACCTGGAGTTTTGGGTTTCTCACCTGGAATCTGGGGTTCACCCCTGGAATTTTGGGTGTCCAGGTGAGTTCACACCTGGAATTTTGGGTTCTCACCTGGAATTTTGGGTTTCTCACCCGGAATTTTTGGTTCTCACCTGGGATTTTGGGGTTCCCACCTGGAATTTGGGGTTTCTCACCTGGAATTTGGGGTTCTCACCTGGGATTTTGGGGTTCCCACCTGGAATTTTGGGGTTCTCACCTGGAATTTTGGGTTCTCACCTGGAATTTTGGGTTTCTCACCCGGGATTTCGGGGTTCCCCAGGTGAGCCCCCCCCACCTGCAGCGCACCTGGCGGCGCCCCCGGCACAGCCCCCACTTCCCGCTCTGCTCCTTCTGCTGCAACTGCTGCAACAACCGCGGCGGCTGCGGCTTCTGCTGCCGCACCTGAGCGCGCCTGAGATACACCTGGATACACCTGAGATACACCTGAGATACACCTGGATACACCTGAGATACACCTGGATACACCTGAGATACACCTGAGATACACCTGGGGGCACCTGGATACACCTGGATACACCTGAGATACACCTGGATACACCTGAGATACACCTGGGCACCCCTGAGATACACCTGAGATACACCTGAGATACACCTGAGATACACCTGGGGGCACCTGGATACATCTGAGATACACCTGGATACACCTGAGATACACCTGAGATACACCTGGGGGCACCTGGATACATCTGAGATACACCTGGGCACACCTGAACCCCACTTTGACCTCTCCTGGACACACCTGGATCGACCTGAGTGCACCTGGGCACACCTGGGCACACCTGGGCACACCTGAAGCTCACGTCGACGTCACCTGAGCTCACCTGGGCACACCTGGCCCCACCTGAGCCCACCTGAGCTCACCTGGGCACAACTGGGCTGGTTCTGGGCACACCTGGGCACACCTGGGGGCACCTGGGCACACCTGAACCCCACTTTGACCTCTCCTGGGCACACCTGGGCACACCTGGGCACACCTGAACCCCACTTTGACCTCTCCTGGGCACACCTGGGCACACCTGAGATACACCTGGGCACTGCTGGATACACCTGAGAGACACCTGGAGGCACCTGAGATACACCTGGGCACACCTGGGCACACCTGGGCACACCTGAGCCCACCTGAGCTCACCTGGGCACAGGTCGGCACAGCTGGGCTGGTTCTGGACAGACCTGGGCACACCTGAGAGACACCTGGGCACACCTGGGCTCACCTGGGCACACCTGGGGGCACCTGGGCACACCTGGGCACACCTGAACCCCACTTTGACCTCTCCTGGACACACCTGGGCACACCTGGGCACACCTGAGAGACACCTGGGCACAGCTGGATACACCTGAGATACACCTGGATACACCTGAGATACACCTGGGCACACCTGAGATACACCTGGGCACACCTGGGCACCCCTGAGATACACCTGGGCACACCTGAGATACACCTGAGATACACCTGGGGGCACCTGGATACACCTGGGCACACCTGGGCACACCTGAACCCCACTTTGACCTCTCCTGGACACACCTGGATAGACCTGAGTGCACCTGGGCACAGCTGGGCACACCTGGGCACACCTGACGCTCACTTCGACGTCACCTGAGCTCACCTGGGCACACCTGAGCCCACCTGAGCTCACCTGAGCTCACCTGGGCACACCTGGGCACACCTGAGAGACACCTGAGCTCACCTGGGCACACCTGGGCACACCTGGGCACACCTGAAGCTCACGTCGACGTCACCTGAGCTCACCTGGGCACACCTGGGACCACCTGAGCCCACCTGAGCTCACCTGGGCACAACTGGGCACAGCTGGGCTGGTTCTGGACAGACCTGGGCACACCTGAGAGACACCTGGGCACACCTGGGCACACCTGGGCACACCTGAGAGACACCTGGGCACACCTGGGCACACCCGGGCACACCTGAACCCCACCTGGGCACACGTGGGCACACCTGAACCCCACCTGGGCACACATGAGAGACACCTGGGCACACCTGGGCACACCTGGGCACACCTGGGCACACCCGGGCACACCTGGGCTGGTTCTGGGCACACCTGGGCACACCTGGGCACACCTGGGCACACCTGGGCACACCTGAGCCCCCCCTATTTATTCCCCGTGCCCCTCCCCCACCATTAAAACGCCGTTTTGTAAAAAAACCTCGCCGGAGTTTGGGGGGAATTCGGGGGAATTTGGGGAAATTTGGGGAACCCGGGTGAAATTTTGGGGGTCCCAGGTGGATTTTGGGGAGAATTCGGGGATTTTGGGGGAAATTTGGGGGAATTTGGGGGAATTTGGGGCTCCCAGGTGAAAATTTGTGGGGAATTTGGGGGATTTTGGGGGCAATTCAGGGGATTTTGGGGGAAATTTGGGGGTCGCAGGTGAAATTTTTGGGGAAATTTGGGGGTCCCAGGTGAAATTTTGGGGGTCCCAGGTGGGTTTTGGGGAGAATTCGGCGGAATTTGGGGAAATTTGGGGCTCCCAGGTGGATTTTGGAGGGGATTTTGGGGATTTTGTGGTTCCCGGGTGGAATTCGGAGGAATTTGGGGGAAATTTGGGGGTCCCAGGTGAATTTTGGGACAAATTTTGGGGAATTTGGGGGTCCCAGGTGGATTTTGGGGGCAATTTTGGGGAATTTGGGGGTCCCAGGTGAAATTTTGGGGGGAATTCGTGGGATTTTGGGGCTCCCAGGTGGATTTTGGGGGGAATTGCGGGAATTTGGGGGCTCCCAGGTGAATTTTGGGGTAAATTTTTGGGGATTTTGGGGGTCCCAGGTGAAATTTTGGGGGAAATTTGGGGAAATTAGTGGAAATTTGGGGCTCCCAGGTGGATTTTGGGGGGTCCCAGGTGAAATTTTTGGGCTCCCAGGTGGATTTTGGGGGGAATTTTGGGGAATTTGGGGGTCCCAGGTGGAATTTTGGGGTAAATTTTTTGGGAATTTGGGGATCCCAGGTGGATTTTGGGGTAAATTTTTTGGGAATTTGGGGATCCCAGGTGAAATTTTGGGGGAATTGCAGGAATTTGGGGGTCCCAGGTGAATTTTGGGGTAAATTTTGGGGAATTTGGGGATCCCAGGTGGATTTTGGGGTAAATTTTGGGGAATTTTGGGGAATTTGGGGCTCCCAGGTGAATTTTGGGGAAATTTTGGGGGTCCCAGGCGAAATTTTGGGGGGAATTCGGGGGATTTTGGGGGTCCCAGGTGGATTTTGGGGGGAATTTTGGGGAATTTGGGGGTCCCAGGTGAATTTTGGGGTAAATTTGGGGGAATTTGGGGGTCCCAGGTGGATTTTGGGGGGAATTTCGGGGGATTTTGGGGGTCCCAGGTGGATTTTGGGGTAAATTTTGGGGAATTTGGGGGTCCCAGGTGGATTTTGGGGTAAATTTTGGGGGATTTGGGGATCCCAAGTGAAATTTTGGGGGGAATTCGGGGGATTTTGGGGGTCCCAGGTGGATTTTGGGGGGAATTGCGGGAATTGGGGGGTCCCAGGTGAATTTTGGGGGGAATTTTGGGGAATTTGGGGGTCCCAGGTGGATTTTGGGGTAAATTTTGGGGAATTTTGGGGAATTTGGGGCTCCCAGGTGGAATTTTGGGGTAAATTTTGGGGATTTTGGGGGTCCCAGGTGGATTTTGGGGACAATTTTGGGGAATTTGGGGGTCCCAGGTGGATTTTGGGGGGAATTGCAGAAATTTGGGGGTCCCAGGTGGAATTTTGGGGTAAATTTTGGGGGAATTCAGGGGTCCCAGGTGAATTTTGGGGTAAATTTTTTGGGAATTTGGGGCTCCCAGGTGGAATTTTGGGGGGAATTTTGGGGAATTTGGGGATCCCAGGTGGAATTCAGGGGGAATTTGGGGAATTTGGGGAAATTTGGGGAAATTCATGGAAATTTGGGGCTCCCAGGTGGATTTTGGGGTAAATTTTTTGGGAATTTGGGGGTCCCAGGTGAAATTTTGGGGGAAATTTGGGGAAATTTGGGGAAATTAGTGGAAATTTGGGGCTCCCAGGTGGATTTTGGGGTAAATTTTTTGGGAATTTGGGGCTCCCAGGTGGATTTTGGGGTAAATTTTTTGGGAATTTGGGGCTCCCAGGTGGATTTTGGGGTAAATTTTGGGGAATTTTGGGGAATTTGGGGGTCCCAGGTGAAATTTTGGGGTAAATTTTGGGGGATTTTGGGGTCCCAGGTGAAATTTTGGGGTAAATTTTGGGGAATTTGGGTGGTCCCAGGTGAAATTTTGGGGGGAATTTTGGGGAATTTGGGGCTCCCAGGTGGATTTTGGAGGGGATTTTGGGGAATTTGGGGCTCCCAGGTGGAATTCGGAGGAATTTGGGGGTCCCAGGTGGATTTTGGGTGGAATTCGTGGGATTTTGGGGGAAATTTGGGGGCTCCCAGGCGAAATTTTGGGGGTCCCAGGTGGATTTTGGGGGGAATTCGGGGGGTCCCGGGTGGATTTTGGAGGGAATTTTGGGGATTTTGGGGACAATTCGGGGATTTTGGGGGGAAATTTGGGGCTCCCAGGCGAAATTTTGGGGGTCCCGGGTGGATTTTGGAGGGGAATTTTGGGGATTTTGGGGCAATTCGGGGGAATTTGGGGGAAATTTGGGGCTCCCAGGCGAAATTTTGGGGGTCCCGGGTGGATTTTGGAGGGGATTTTGGGGATTTTGGGGGAAATTCGGGGGATTTTGGGGGAAATTTGGGGAACCCGGGCGGATTTTCGGGCTCTCAGGGTGAAATTTTGGGCTGAATTTGGGCGTCCCAGGTGAAATTTTGGGGGTCCCAGGTGGATTTTGGAGGGGATTTTGGGGATTTTGTGGTTCCCGGGTGGAATTCGGAGGAATTTGGGGGAAATTTGGGGGTCCCAGGTGAAATTTTTGGGGAAATTTGGGGGTCCCAGGTGAAATTTTGGGGGTCCCAGGTGGATTTTGGGGGCAATTCGGGGGAATTCTGGGGAATTTGGGGGGTCCCAGGTGGATTTTGGGGGCAATTCGGGGGATTTTGGGGGTCCCAGGTGAAATTTTGGGGGTCCCGGGTGGATTTTGGGGAGAATTCGGGGATTTTGGGGGAAATTTGGGGCTCCCAGGTGGATTTTGGAGGGAATTTTGGGGATTTTGGGTGGAATTCGTGGGGGTTTTGGGGGAAATTTGGGGGTCCCAGGTGAAATTTTGGGGGTCCCAGGTGGATTTTGGGGAGAATTTGGGGCTCCCAGGGGAAGGTTGGGATTCCCACTTCCATCTTTTACCTTTCCCCCTCATTTTTTTGGGGAATTTTCCTCATTTTTTGACATTTCCCCCCCCCATTTTTTTATTTTTTCACCCCCATTTTTCACCTTCCCCACCCCCATTTTTCGCGTTATTTTCCTCATTTTTGGACATTTTTCACCCCCATTTTTTGTGTTATTTTCCTCATTTTTCACCCCCATTTTTTGTGTTATTTTCCTCATTTTTCACCCCCCATTTTTTGTGTTATTTTCCTCATTTTTTGACATTTCCCCCCCATTTTTTGCGTTATCTTCCCATTTTTCGTTATTTTTCACCCCAATTTTTTGCGTTATTTTCCTCATTTTTGGACATTTTTCACCCCATTTTTTGCGTTATTTTCCTCATTTTTTGACATTTCCCCCCCCCCCATTTTTTTATTTTTTCACCCCCATTTTTCACCTTTCCCACCCCCATTTTTTGAGTTATTTTCCTCATTTTTTGACATTTCCCCCCCCCATTTTTCACGTTATTTTCCTCATTTTTTGACATTTTTCACCCCAATTTTTTGCGTTATTTTCTTCATTTTTGGCCATTTTTCACCCCCATTTTTTGCGTTATTTTCCTCATTTTTTGATATTCCCCCCCCGCCATTTTTTGCTTTATTTTCCTAATTTTTTGACATTTTTCCCCCCCATTTTTTTATTTTTTCACCCCCATTTTTCACCTTTCCCCCCCCCATTTTTCGCGTTATTTTCCTCATTTTTGGCCCTTTTTCCCCCAATTTTTGCGTTATTTTCCTCATTTTTGGACATTTTTCACCCCAATTTTTTGAGTTATTTTCCTCATTTTTCATTATTTTCCCCCCCATTTTTAATTTATTTTCCATATTTTTCACCCCCATTTTTTGAGTTATTTTCCTCATTTTTTGACATTTCCCCCCCCATTTTTCGCGTTATTTTCCTCATTTTTGGACATTTTTCACCCCCATTTTTCACGTTATTTTCCTCATTTTTGAACATTTCCCCCCCCCATTTTTTGCGTTATTTTCCTCATTTTTGGACATTTTTCACCCCATTTTTTTCCGTTATTTTCCTCATTTTTCACCCCATTTTTTGAGTTATTTTCCTCATTTTTTGTTATTTCCCCCCCCCCCCCATTTTTTGCATTATTTTCCTCATTTTTCACCCCCATTTTTTGCGTTATTTTCCTCATTTTTGGCCATTTTTCACCCCAATTTTTTTATTTTTTCACCCCCATTTTTCACCTTCCCCACCCCAATTTTTCGCGTTATTTTCCTCATTTTTGAACATTTCCCCCCCCCATTTTTTGCGTTATTTTCCTCATTTTTGGACATTTTTCACCCCCATTTTTCGCGTTATTTTCCTCATTTTTGGCCATTTTTCACCCCCATTTTTGCGTTATTTTCCTCATTTTTGGACATTTTTCACCCCAATTTTTTGAGTTATTTTCCTCATTTTTTGACATTTCCCCCCCCCATTTTTTTATTTTTCCACCCCCATTTTTCACCTTCCCCACCCCAATTTTTTGCGTTAATTTTCTTCATTTTTTGACATTTTTCACCCCCAATTTTTTGTGTTATTTTCCTCATTTTTGGCCATTTTTCACCCCAATTTTTTGTGTTAATTTTCCTTATTTTTGAACATTTCCCCCCCCCCCCCCCCCCCCCCCATTTTTTGCGTTATTTTCCTCATTTTTTGACATTTTTCCCCCCAATTTTTTGCGTTATTTTCCTCATTTTTGGACATTTTTCACCCCAATTTTTTGAGTTATTTTCTTCATTTTTTGACATTTCCCCCCCCCATTTTTTGAGTAATTTTCCTCATTTTTTGACATTCCCCCCCCCCATTTTTTTATTTTTCCACCCCCATTTTCACCTTCCCCACCCCCATTTTTCGCGTTATTTTCCTCATTTTTGGCCATTTTTCACCCCCATTTTTTGTGTTATTTTCCTCATTTTTGGACATTTTTCACCCCAATTTTTTGAGTAATTTTCCTCATTTTTTGACATTTCCCCCCCCCATTTTTTGAGTTATTTTCCTCATTTTTTGACATTTCCCCCCCCCATTTTTTTATTTTTTCACCCCCATTTTTCACCTTCCCCACCCCCATTTTTTGCGTTATTTTCCTCATTTTTGGACATTTTTCCCCCCAATTTTTTGCGTTATTTTCCTCATTTTTTGACATTTTTCACCCCAATTTTTCGCGTTATTTTCCTCATTTTTGGCCATTTTTCACCCCAATTTATTTCTTTCTTTCTTTCTCTCCTGCGGCGCCGATTTTGGGGCGAATTCGGGGGATTTCGGGCTCAGGGCTCCCCCTGCCACCAGTGGTAGAGCTGATCCGTCAGGATCCCGCCGTAGGTCACGGCCGCCGTCACGCCCTGCTCGTACGCCGTGCTGGGGGAAAAAATCCAAATTTTGGGCAAAATTCTGAATTTTCAGCAACGAAAATATTTTGTGGGATGAAAAATCCGGATTTTAGGGGGGTTCGGGGAAAAAAAAAATCTGATTTTTAGGGGAAAAAATCCGGATTTTGGAAGGTTTTGGGGGAAAAAAATCTGATTTTTTTGGGGGAAAAAAATCCGGATTTTAGGGGGGTTTTGGGGAAAAAAATTTGATGTTTTGGGGGAAAAAAATCCGGATTTTAGGGGGGTTTCGGGGAAAAAAAATCTGATGTTTTGGGGGAAAAAAATCCGGATTTTTGGAGGGTTTTGGGGGAAAAAAATCGGATTTTTTGGGGGAAAAAAATCCGGATTTTTGGAAGGTTTTGGGGGAAAAAAATCGGATTTTTTGGGGGAAAAAAATCCGGATTTTAGGGGGGTTTTGGGGAAAAAATCTGATTTTTTGGGAAAAAAAATCCGGATTTTTGGAAGGTTTTGGGGGAAAAAAATCGGATTTTTTGGGGGAAAAAAATCCGGATTTTAGGGGGGTTCGGGGAAAAAAAATCTGATTTTTGGGGAAAAAATCCGGATTTTAGGGGGGTTTTGGGGGGAAAAAAATCTGATGTTTTGGGGGAAAAAATCCGGATTTTAGGGGGGGTTTTGGGGAAAAAAAATCTGATTTTTTGGGGGAAAAAAATCCGGATTTTTGGAGGGTTTTGGGGAAAAAAAATCTGATTTTTTGGGGAAAAAAATCCGGATTTTTGGAGGGTTTTGGGGAAAAAATCTGATTTTTTGGGGGAAAAAATCCGGATTTTAGGGGGGTTTTGGGGGAAAAAAAATCGGATTTTGGGAAAAAAAAATCCGGATTTTAGGGGGGTTTTGGGGAAAAAATCTGATTTTTTGGGGGAAAAAATCCGGATTTTAGGGGGGTTTGGGGGAAAAAAAATCTGATTTTTTGGGGGAAAAAAATCCGGATTTTAGGGGGCTTTTGGGGGAAAAAAATCTGATTTTTTGGGGAAAAAATCCGGATTTTAGGGGGGTTTTGGGGGAAAAAAATCGGATTTTTAGGGGAAAAAATCCGGATTTGTGGAGGGTTTCGGGGAAAAAATCTGATTTTTTTGGGGGAAAAATCCGGATTTTAGGGGAAAAAAAATCTGATTTTTTTGGGGAAAAAAATCCGGATTTTTGGAGGGTTTTGGGGGAAAAATCTGATTTTTTGGGGGCAAAAAACCCCAATTTTTGGGGAAAAAAAGGGATTTTAGGGGAGTTTGAGGGGGGAAAAACTGTGATTTTTGGGGTGTTTAGGGAGAAAAAAATCAGATTTTTTTGGGGAAGAACATGGATTTTGGGAAAAAAAAATCCAATTTTAGGGAATAAAAACAATTTTGGGGCAAAAATCCCCTGATTTTTGGGGAGTTTAAGGGGAAAAAAAATTGATTTTTGGGGAAAATGCCATTTTAGGGGGAAAAACCAATTTTGTGGAGAAAAAATCTGGATTTTAGGGGGCTTTGGGGGGAAAAAATTTCCAATTTTTTGGGAGTTTGAGGGGAAAAAAATCTGATTTTTTGGGGGGAAACCCCCCAATTTTTGGGGAAAAAATCCCATTTTAGGGAAAAAAACAATTTTGGGGGGGAAAATCCGGATTTTTGGGGGGCTTGGAGAAAAAAATCCAATTTTTGGGATATTTTTGGGCTGGTTTTTCTCTGGGCTTTTTGGGTTTTTTGGGGCATTTTTGGGGGATTTTGGGGGATTTTTTGGGGCATTTTTGGGCTGGTTTTTCTGGGTTTTTTTGGGGTTAATTTTGGGCTATTTCGGGTTTATTTCAGGATATTTTGGGGCATTTTTGGGGGTTTTTTTGGGGGGCATTTTCCCTCTGTTTTTTCAGGATTTTTGGGTTTATTTCAGGATATTTTGCGTTTCTTTCGTGTTTATTCCGGGATATTTTGGGGTTTTTTGGGGGGCATTTTTTGGGGCATTTGGGGGATTTTTTGGGCTGGTTTTTTTCAGTTTTTTTGGGTTAATTTCGCGCTATTTTGGGTTACTTTTTGGGGGTTTTGGGGGCATTTTTGGGCATTTTGGGGCTGTTTCTTTCTGGTTTTTTGGGGCATTCTTGGGGCATTTTTGGGCTGGTTTTTTCTGGTTTTTTTCTGGTTTTTTGGGGTTTTTTTTTGACCATTTTGGGCTGGTTTTTCTCTGGTTTTTTTCTGTTTCTTGGGGGTTTTTTTGGGGCATTTTGGGTGGGGTTGGGAGGCGTTTTTGGGCTGTTTCTTTCTCTTTTTTTGGGTTTATTTCGGGATATTTTGGGGCATTTGGGGGGGATTTTTTGGGGTATTTTTGGGCTGGTTTTTCTCTGGGCTTTTTGGGAATTTTGGTGCATTTTTGGGGTTTTTTGGGGGGCATTTTTGGGCTGGTTTTTTCGGGTTTTTTCGGGTTCTTTTGGGTTCATTTGGGGCCATTTCGGGATATTTTGGAGGGATTTTTGGGGGGCATTTTTGGGCTGTTTTTTTCGGGTTTTTTTGGGTATATTTCGGGTTTATTTCGCGATATTTTGGGGGTTTTTTTGGTGCATTTTTGGGGTTTTTTGGGGGCATTTTTGGGCTGGTTTTTTCGGGTTTTTCGGGTTTTCTCGGGTTTTTCGGTTTTTTTCGGGTTTTTTCGGATTTTTTCGGGTTTTTTCGGTTTTTTTCGGGTTTTTTCGGTTTTTTTCAGGTTTTTTCGGGTTTTTTTCGGGTTTTTTTCGGGTTTTTTCAGGTTTTTTCGGGTTTTTTTTCGGGTTTTTTCGGTTTTTTTCGTTTTTTTCGGTTTTTTTTTCGGGTTTTTCCGGTTTTTTCGGGTTTTTTTGGGTTTTTTGGGTTCATTTGGGGCCATTTCGGGATATTTTGGGGGGGATTTTTGGGGCATTTTTGGGCTGTTTTTTTCGGGTTTTTTTGGGTATATTTCGGGTTTATTTCGGGATATTTTGGGGTTTTTTTGGTGCATTTTTGGGGTTTTTTGGGGGGCATTTTTGGGCTGTTTTTTTCGGATTTTTTCGGGTTTTTTCCGGATATTTCGGTTTTTTTTCCGTTTTTTTCCGTTTTTTTTCGTTTTTTTTCGGGTTTTTTCGGGTTTTTTCGGGTTTTTTCGGGTATTTTCGGGTGTTTCGGGTTCATTTCCTTACCGGATCCGCTGCGGGGTCGCGGGCACCTGCAGCCCCCCCAGGAGGCTCCCGGCGGCCGAGCCCACCTGGCCCAAAAAGCCCCGGATGTGCCCCAAAGGCCCCGGGGGGGGAGGGGCGGCCGAGGGGGGGGGAGGGGCGGCCACAGCTGTGGGGGAGGGGCGGAGATCGCGTCAGAATTGGGGGAAATTTTGGGGTTTTTTGGGGTTTTTTGGGTTTTTTTTGGGGTTTTTTGGGGGTTTTTTGGGTTTTTTGGGGGGGTTTTTTGGGGTTTTTTGGGGTTTTTTGGGTTTTTTTGGGGGGTTTTTTGGGGTTTTTTTGGGTTTTTTGGGGTTTTTTTGGGGTTTTTTTGGGTTTTTTTGGGGGGTTTTTTGGGGGTTTTTTGGGGGGGTTTTTTGGGGTTTTTTGGGGTTTTTTGGGGTTTTTTGTGGTTTTTTTGGGGTTTTTTTGGGGTTTTTTTGGGTTTTATGGGGTTTTTTGGGTTTTTTGGGGTTTTTTTTGGGGTTTTTTTGGGTTTTTTGGGGTTTTTGGGGTTTTTGGGGGGATTTGGGGGGGAGGGGCGGCCGAGGGGGGGGGGGAGGGGCGGCCACAGCTGTGGGGGAGGGGCGGAGATCGGCTCAGAAATGGGGGAAATTTTGGGGTTTTTTGGGGGTTTTTTGGGGTTTTTTGGGGTTTTTTGGGGGGTTTTTGGGGTTTTTTGGGGTTTTTTTTGGGGGGTTTTTGGGTTTTTTTGGGGTTTTTTGGGGTTTTTTGGGTTTTTTGGGGGGGGTTTTTGAGGGGTTTTTTGGGGTTTTTTGGGGGGGGGGGTTGGGGTTTTTGGGTTTTTTTGGGAAATTTTGGGGTTTTTTGGGGTTTTTTGGGGATTTTTTTGGGGATTTTTTTGGATTTTTTGGGGATTTTTTAA
>CM063163.1:7213859-7255606 GCA_031885435.1 Passerculus sandwichensis | reverse complement strand
TGGGGTTGGGGTTTTTTGGGGGAAATTTTGGGTTTTTTGGAGTTTTTTGGGGATGTTTTTGGGTTTTTTTGGGGTTTTTTGGGGTTTTTTGGGGGGTTTTTTGGGGTTTTTTTGGGGTTTTTTGGGGTTTTTTGGGGTTTTTTGGGGTTTTTTTGGGGTTTTTTGGAGTTTTTTGGGGGTTTTTGGGGTTTTGTTTTTTGGGGTTTTTTGGGGTTTTTTTGGTTTTTTGGGGGTTTTTTGGGGTTTTTTGGGTTTTTTGGGGTTTTTGGGGTTTTTGGGGGGATTTGGGGGGAGGGGCCACGGGGGGGGGAGGGGCGGCCACAGCTGTGGGGGAGGGGCGGAGATCGGCTCAGAATTGGGGGAAATTTTGGGGTTTTTTGGGGTTTTTTGGGTTTTTTGGGTTTTTTTGGGGTTTTTTTTTGGGGTTTTTTTTGGTTTTTTGGGGGTTTTTGGGGTTTTTTTGGGGTTTTTTGGGGTTTTTTTGGGTTTTTTTGGGGTTTTTTGGGTTTTTTTGGGGTTTTTTGGGGTTTTTGGGGGTTTTTTTGGGTTTTTTGGGGTTTTTTGGGGGTTGTTTTTGGGGGGATTTGGGGGGAGGGGCCACGGGGGGGGAGGGGCGGCCACAACTGTGGGGGAGGGGCGGAGATCGCGTCAGAATTGGGGAAATTTTGGGGTTTTTGGGGGTTTTTTGGGGTTTTTTGGGTTTTTTTTTTTTTGTTTTTTGGGGGTATTTAGGGGTTTTTTTGGGGATTTTTGGGGATTTTTGGAAATTTTTGAGGATTTTTTTGGGATTATTTGGGGATTTTTGGGGGATTTTTTGGGGATTTTTTTTGGATTTTTTTGGGATTTTTTAGGGATTTTTTGGGGGATTTTTTTGGGATTTTTTGGGGTTTTTTTGGGGTTTATTTTGGGTTTTTGGGGGGTTTTTTGGGGTTTTTGGGGGTTTTTTGGGGTTTTTTTGGGGATTTTTGGGGTTTTTTGGCGTTTTTTGGGGTTTTTTTGGGGTTTTTGGGGGGTTTTTTGGGGTTTTTTGGGTTTTTTTTGGGGATTTTTGGGGTTTTTGGGGTTTTTTAGGGGGGGAGGGGCCACGGGGGGGAGGGGCGGCCACAGCTGTGGGGGAGGGGCGGAGATCGCGTCAGAATTGGGGCAAATTTTGGGGTTTTTGGGGGTTTTTTTGGGGTTTTTTGGGGATTTTTGGGGATTTTTGGAAATTTTTGAGGATTTTTTTGGGATTATTTGGGGTTTTTGGGGGGTTTTTTTGGGGTTTTTTGGGGGTTTTTTGGGTTTTTTTTGGGATTTTTGGGGGTTTTTTGGGGGTTTTTTGGGGGTTTTTTTGGGTTTTTTTTGGGGTTTTTTTGGGTTTTTTTGGGGGTTTTTTGGGGTTTTTGGGTTTTTTGGGGTTTTTTGGTTTTTTTTGGGTTTTTTGGGGTTTTTTGGGTTTTTGGGGGGTTTGGGGGTTTTTTTGGGGTTTTTGGGGTTTTTTTTGGGGTTTTTTTGGGGTTTTTTTGGGTTTTTTGGGGGGTTTTTTTGGGGTTTTTTTGGGGGTTTTTTGGGGTTTTTTTGGGTTTTTTGGGGTTTTTTTTGGGGTTTTTTGGGGGGATTTTTTTTGGGGGATTTTGGAAATTTTTGAGGATTTTTTTGGGATTATTTGGGGATTTTTGGGGGATTTTTTGGGGATTTTTTTTTTATTTTTTTGGGATTTTTTAGGGATTTTTTGGGGATTTTTTTGGGTTTTTTGGGGGTTTTTTGGGTTTTTTTTTGGGTTTTATGGGGTTTTTTGGGGTTTTTGGGGTTTTTTTGGGGATTTTGGGGGGATTTTTTGGGGTTTTTTGGGGTTTTTTGGGGTTTTTTGGGGTTTTTTGGGGGTTTTTTTGGGGTTTTTTGGGGTTTTTGGGTTTTTTTGGGGGTTTTTTTGGGTTTTGGGGTTTTTTTGGGTTTTGGGGGGGTTTTTAGGGTTTTTTCGGGGGGTTTGGGGTTTTTTGGGGTTTTTTGGTTTTTTTGGGGTTTTTTGGGGTTTTTGGGGTTTTTTTGGGGTTTTTTTGGGTTTTTTTGGGTTTTTTGGGGGGTTTTTTGGGGGGTTTTTTTGGGTTTTTGGGGGGATTTGGGGGGGAGGGGCCACGGGGGGGGAGGGGCGGCCACAGCTGTGGGGGAGGGGCGGAGATCGGCTCAGAATTGGGGGAAATTTTGGGGTTTTTTGGGTTTTTTTGGGTTTTTTGGGGTTTTTTGGGGTTTTTTTGGGGGTTTTTTGTGTTTTTTTGGGTTTTTTTTGGGTTTTTTGGGGGTTTTTTGGGGTTTTTTGGGGTTTTTGGGGTTTTTTTGGGGGTTTTTTTGGGGTTTTTTGGGGTTTTTTTGGGTTTTTGGGGTTTTTTGGGGGGTTTTTTGGTGTTTTTGGGGGGTTTTTTTTGGGGTTTTTGGGGTTTTTTTGGGGTTTTTTGGGGTTTTTTTGGGTTTTTTGGGGGGTTTTTTGGGTTTTTTGGGGGTTTTTTGGGTTTTTTTGGGGTTTTTTTGGGGGTTTTTTTGGGGTTTTTTGGGGGGATTTGGGGGGGCGGGGCCACGGGGGGGGGAGGGGCGGCCACAGCTGTGGGGGAGGGGCGGAGATCGGGTCAGAACTGGGGGAAATTTTGGGGTTTTTTGGGTTTTTTGGGTTTTTTGGGGTTTTTTTGAGGTTTTTTGGGGTTTTTTGGGTTTTTTTGGGGTTTTTTGGGTTTTTTTGGGGTTTTTTGGGGGTTTTTTTGGGGTTTTTTGGGTTTTTTGGGGTTTTTTGGGTTTTTTGGGGTTTTTTTGGGGTTTTTGGGGGTTTTTGGGGTTTTTTTGGGGGTTTTGGGGTTTTTTGGGGGTTTTTTTGGGGTTTTTTGGGGGTTTTTTTGGGGTTTTTGGGGTTTTTTTTGGGGTTTTTTGGGGTTTTTTGGGTTTTTTTGGGTTTTTTTGGGGTTTTTTTGGGGTTTTTTGGGGTTTTTTGGGGGGTTTGGGGTTTTTTTGGGGTTTTTTGGGTTTTTTGGGGGTTTTTTTGGGTTTTTTGGGGTTTTTTGGGGTTTTTTGGGGTTTTTGGGGGTTTTTTGGGGATTTTTTGGGGTTTTTTGGGGTTTTTTGGGGTTTTTTGGGGTTTTTTTTGGGGGGGGGTGTTTTTTGTTGGTTTTTTGGGGTTTTTTTGGGGTTTTTTTGGGGTTTTTTGGGGTTTTTTGGGTTTTTGGGGTTTTTTGGGGTTTTTTGGGTTTTTTGGGGTTTTTTTGGGGGGTTTTGGGGGTTTTTTTGGAGTTTTTTGGGGTTTTTTGGGTTTTTTTGGGTTTTTTGGGGTTTTTTTGGGGGTTTTTTGGGTTGGGTTTTTGGGGTTTTTTTTGGGTTTTTTTGGGTTTTTTGGGGGGTTTTTTGGGTTTTTTTGGCTTTTTTGGTGGTTTTTTGGGGTTTTTTGGGGTTTTTTGGGGGGGATTTGTGGGGGCGGGGCCACGGGGGGGGGGAGGGGCGGCCACAGCTGTGGGGGAGGGGCGGAGATCGGCTCAGAATTGGGGCAAATTTTGGGGTTTTTTGGTTTTTTTGGGGTTTTTTGGGGTTTTTTTGGGGTTTTTTTGGGGGTTTTTTGGTTTTTTGGGGTTTTTTGGGGTTTTTTTGGGTTTTTTGGGGTTTTTTTTGGGGTTTTTTGGGGGTTTTTTTGGGGTTTTTTGGGGTTTTTGGGGTTTTTTGGGGGTTTTTTGGGGATTTTTGGGGATTTTTGGAATATTTGGGGGATTTTTTTGGGATTATTTGGGGATTTTTGGGGGGGTTTTTTGGGGATTTTTTTTGGATTTTTTTGGGATTTTTTAGGGATTTTTGGGGGGGATTTTTTTGGGGTTTTTTGGGGTTTTTTTGGGGTTTTTTTTGGGTTTTTTGGGGGTTTTTTGGGGTTTTTTGGGGGTTTTTTTGGGGTTTTTGGGGTTTTTTGGGGGGTTTTGGGGGGGAGGGGCCACGGGGGGGGGGAGGGGCGGCCACAGCTGTGGGGGAGGGGCGGAGATCGGCTCAGAATTGGGGGAAATTTGGGGGTTTTTTTTGGGTTTTTTGGGGTTTTTTGGGGTTTTTTTTGGGGTTTTGGGGGGGTTTGGGGGTTTTTTGGGGTTTTTTTGGGGTTTTTTGGGGTTTTTTGCGGTTTTTTTTTTTTGGTTTTTTGTGGTTTTTTGAGGTTTTTTTGGGGTTTTTTGGGGTTTTTTGGGGTTTTTTGGGGTTTTTTGGGGGTGTTTGGGGTTTTTGGGGGGATTTGGGGGGGGAGGGGCCACGGGGGCGGGAGGGGCGGAGATCGGGGTCCGATTTGGGGGGAATTTGGGGATTTTTGGGGGGATTTGGGTCATTTGGGGTGGAGATTTTGGGGGGATTTGGGGGAATTTGGGGATTTTTTGTGGGGGAATTTTTGGGGTTTTGGGGGGGATTTGGGGGAAATTTGGGAAGGGGGGGTTGGGCGAGATTTTGGGATTTTGGGGGGTTTTGGGGAATTTCGAGGGGTTTTGGGGGATTTTGGGGGGGATTTTGGGGAGATTTGGGGTTTTTGGGGGGATTTGGGGGATTTTGGGGTTTTTTTTGGGGGGGATTTGGGGACGATTTCGGGGTTCGGGTGGATTTTGGGGGGATATTGGATTTTGGGGGGGAATTTGGGGATTTTTGGGGAGATTTGGATGAATTTAGGGATTTTTTGGGGATTTTTTTGGGATTTTTTTGGGGATTTTTTGGGGGATTTTTGGAAATTTTTGAGGATTTTTTGGGGATTTTTGGGGATTTTTTGGGGATTTTTTTGGGATTTTTTGGGGGGATTTTTTGGGAATTTTGGGATTTTTTTGGGGATTTTTTGGGATTTTTGGGGGGATTTTTTGGGATTTTTTGGGGATTTTTTTGGGGATTTTTTGGGGATTTTTTGGGGATTTTTTTGGGGATTTTTTGGGGATTTGAGGGTGGGGTCAGAATCTCCCCAAAATTGGGGAGAAACGACCCCAAAATTTGTTTTTTTTTTTTTTTTTTGGGGGGGGGGGGGTTCTCACCTGAGCTCAGCAGCAGCAGCAGCAGCAGCGCCCCCGTCAGGGCCATGCTGCGTCCTGGGGACCCCAAAATTCCTGAATTTTACCCCCAAAAATTCCCCAATTTCCCCCCAAAATTCCTGAATTTTCCCCCAAAAATTCCCCATTTTTCCCCCCAAAATTCCCCATTTTTCCCCCCAAAATTCCCCAATTTTTCCCCCAAAATTCCTGAATTTTCCCCCCAAAATTCCTGAATTTTCCCCAAAAAATTCCCCATTTTTCCCCCCAAAAATTCCTGAATTTTACCCCCCAAAATTCCTGAATTTTACCCCGAAAAATTCCCCAATTTTTCCCCCCAGAATTCCCCAATTTTCCCCCCAAAATTCCTGAATTTTACCCCCAAAAATCCTGAATTTTACCCCCAAAAATTCCAAATTTTTCCCCCAAAATTCCTGAATTTTCCCCCAAAAATTCCCCATTTTTCCCCCAAAAAATTCCCCATTTTCCCCCCAAAAATTCCCCATTTTTCCCCCAGAATTCCCCATTTTTCCCCCAAAATTCCTGAATTTTTCCCCTAAAATTCCCCAATTTTCCCCCCAAAATTCCTGAATTTTCCCCCAAAAAATTCCCCATTTTTGCCCCCAAAAATTCCCCATTTTTCCCCCTAAAATTCCCCAATTTTCCTTCAAAAATTCCCCAATTTCCCCCCAAAATTCCTGAATTTCCCCCCAAAAATTTCCAATTTCCCCCCAAAATTCCTGAATTTTACCCCCCAAAATTCCCGAATTTTCCCCCCAAAATTCCTGAATTTTCCCCCCAAAAATTCCCCATTTTTGCCCCCAAAAATTCCCCATTTTTCCCCCAAAATTCCTGAATTTTACCCCCCAAAATTCCTGAATTTTCCCCCAAAAATTCCCCAATTTTCCCCCCAAAATTCCTGAATTTTACCCCCAAAAATTCCCCATTTTTCCCCCCAAAATTCCTGAATTTTACCCCCCAAAATTCCTGAATTTTCCCAAAAAAATTCCCCATTTTTCCCCCAGAATTCCCCAATTTTCCCCCCAAAATTCCTGAATTTTACCCCCCAAAATTCCTGAATTTTCCCCCAGAATTCCCCAATTTTCCCCCCAAAATTCCTGAATTTACCCCAAAAAATTCCCCATTTTTCCCCCCAGAATTCCCCAATTTTCCCCCCAAAATTCCTGAAATTTCCCCCTAAAATTCCCCATTTTTCCCCCCAAAATTCCTGAATTTTACCCCCCAAAATTCCTGAATTTTACCCCCAAAAATTCCCGAATTTCCCCCCAAAATTCCCCATTTTTCCCCCAAAAAAATTCCCCAATTTTTCCCCCAAAATTCCCGAATTTTTCCCCCAAAAATTCCCCAATTTCCCCCCAAAATTCCTGAATTTTCCCCCAAAAATTCCCCATTTTTGCCCCCCAATAATTCCCCATTTTTCCCCGCAAAATTCCCGAATTTCCCCCCAAAATTCCCGAATTTTTCCCCTAAAATTCCCCATTTTTCCCCCAAAAATTCCTGAATTTTCCCCCCAAAAATTCCCCAATTTCCCCCCAAAATTCCTGAATTTTCCCCCCAAAATTCCTGAATTTTCCCCAAAAAATCCCCCATTTTTCCCCCCAAAATTCCCGAATTTTCCCCCCAAAAATTCCCCAATTTTTCCCCCAAAATTCCTGAATTTTCCCCAAAAAATTCCCCAATTTTTCCCCCCAAAATTCCTGAATTTTTCCCCCAAAATTCCTGAATTTTCCCAAAAAAATTCCCCATTTTTCCCCCAGAAATTCCTGAATTTTACCCCAAAATTCCCCATTTTTCCCCCCAGAATTCCCCAATTTTCCCCCCAAAATTCCTGAATTTTACCCCCAAAAATTCCCCATTTTTCCCCCCAAAATTCCTGAATTTTCCCCCAAAATTCCCCATTTTTCCCCCCAAAATTCCCCATTTTCCCCCCAAAATTCCCGAATTTTCCCCCCAAAATTCCCCAATTTTTCCCCCAAAATTCCTGAATTTTATTCCAAAAAATTCCCCAATTTTTTCCCCAAAATTCCCGAATTTTACCCCCAAAAATTCCCCAATTTTTCCCCCAAAATTCCTGAATTTTCCCCAAAAAATTCCCCAATTTCCCCCCAAAATTCCCGAATTTTCCCCCTAAAATTTCCCAATTTCCCCCCAAAATTCCTGAATTTACCCCCAAAAATTCCCCATTTTTCCCCCAAAATTCCCGAATTTTTCCCCCAAAATTCCCCAATTTCCCCCAAAATTCCTGAATTTTCCCCCAAAAAATTCCCCATTTTTCCCCCCAAAATTCCCGAATTTTCCCCCCAAAATTCCCCAATTTTACCCCTCCCAAAATCCAGATTTTTTTCCCCCAAAAACCCGAATTTATCCCCCCAAAATATTCCCGAATTTACCCCAAAATTCCAGGATTTCACCCCAAAAATTCTCAGTATTTATCCCCCAAATTCCAGAATTTCCCTGCCAAAAAAAATCCAGATTTTTTTTTTCCCCCAAAATTCCCGATTTTAAGCTCAAGAATTCTTGGATTTTCCCAATAAAATTCCAGGTTTTCACCTCATATATTCCAGGATTTTTCCCCTCAAAATTTCAGAATTTACCCCCAAAAATTCCCAGAATTTCCCTCCAAAAATTCCCGAATTTTCTCCCCAAAATTCCCGAATTTACCCCCCCAAAAACCCAGATTTTTTCTCCCAAATATTCCAGAATTTCCCCCCAAAATATCAGAATTTCACCCCCAAAATATTCCAGGATTTATCCCCCAAAAATTCGGATTTTTTCCCCC
Source organism: Passerculus sandwichensis (assembly GCA_031885435.1). Taxonomy (NCBI): domain Eukaryota; kingdom Metazoa; phylum Chordata; class Aves; order Passeriformes; family Passerellidae; genus Passerculus; species Passerculus sandwichensis. The sequence goes on along the minus strand of CM063163.1, from coordinate 7,247,818 downwards.
CGCAAATTTCCGGGATTTATCCCCAGAATATTCCAGAATTTTCCCCAAAAAAATTGGGATTCTCCCCCCCAAAATTTGGATTTTTTTCCCAAAAATCCCCCAGGGACCCCAAAATTGGGCTTTTCCCCCCTAAAATTCGGATTTTTACCCCCCAAATTTTGCATTTCTCCCCCAAATCCCTTCAGGAACCCCAAAATTTGGAATTTTCTCCCCAGAATTTGGATTTTTTTTCCCCCAAAAAAATTCAGATTTTTCTCCCCCAAATTTGGAATTTTCCCTCCCCAATTTTTTTTTTCTCCCCCAAATCCCTTCAGGAACCCCAAACTTTGCATTTTTCTCCCCCAAAAATTGGGATTTTCACCCCAAAATTTGAATTTTTCATCCCAAAATTTGGGATTTCTCCCCCCCCCCCCGCACCCACCGTTGGTCGCGGCCGCTCCGTTCCCCTCCCCCCCTTGGGCCGCACCATTTATGGGGGCGGGGGGGGGGCGGGGATGGGGGGAGGGGGCAAAGTCCGCGTAAACAGCGGGGGGGGGGGAGGGGAAAAGGGGGAGGGGACCCCAAAATGCGGAAATTCCCCCCAAAAATCCATTAAAAATCACTAAAAAATGACTCAAAACTCGCTCCGAAAAAAATCCCCCAAAATTCCCCCCAAAATCCAAAAAAAATCTCAAAAAATTCCCCCCAAAAATCCCCCAAAATCAGCTCCAAAATATCCCCAAAATTCCCCCCGAAAATTCCTAAAAAATTCCAAAAAATCCCCAAAATTTTCCCCTTAAAATTCCCCCCAAAAATTCCCCAAAATGCCCCAAATTCGCTGCAAAAATTTCCCCTAAAAATTTCCCCCCAAAAATCCCCCAAAATCAGCTCAAAAATATCCCCAAAATTCCCCCCAAAAATCCTAAAAATTCCCCCCAAAATTCCCCCCAAATAATCCCAAAAATTCCCCCCAAATTTCCCAAAAAATATCCCCAAAAGTGTCACAAAATCAGCTCCAAAAATCCCCCTCAAAAATCCCAAAAATTCCCTCCCAAAAATCCAAAAAAAATCCCCAAAATCCAAAACAATTTCCTCTAAAAACTTCCCCCCAAAATTCCCAAAAATATCCCCAAAAAATGCCCAAATTCCCCCCAAAAATCCCCAAAAAATCCCAAAAATTCCCCCCAAAAAATCCCCAAATTCCCAAGATTTTCCCTTCCAAAAATCCCAAAAATACCCCCAAAAAGTGCCAAAAATTCCCCCCAAAAAGTCCCCAAAATTCCCCGAAAATTCCCCTCAAAAAATCCCAAAAATTCCCCCAAAATCCCCAAAAATTCCCCCCAAAAAATCCCCAAAATTCCCCCAAAAAATCCCCAAAATTCCCCGAAAATTCCCCCAAAAAATCCCAAAAATTCCCCCCAAAAATCCTAAAAATTCCCCCAAAAATTCCCCCAAAAAAGTCCCCAAAATTCCCCTCAAAAAATCCCAAAAATTCCCCCCAAAATCCCCAAAATTCCCCCCAAAAAAATCCCAAAAATTCCCCCCAAAAATCCTAAAATTCCCCCCAAATTTCCCCCAAATAATCCCAAACATTCTCCCCAAATTTCCCAAAAAATTCCCCAAAAGTTCCCCCCAAAAAGTCCCCAAAATTCCCAAAAATTCTCCCCAAAATTCCAAAAAAATTCCCCCAAAAATCCCCAAAAATTCCCTCCAGAAAATCCCCAAAATTCCCCCCAAAAATTCCCCCCAAAATCCAAAAAAAATCTCAAAAAATTCCCCCCAAAAATCCCCCAAAATCAGCTCCAAAATATCCCCAAAATTCCCCCCAAAATTTCCTAAAAAATTCCAAAAAATCCCCAAAATTTTCCCCTTAAAATTCCCCCCCCAAAATTCCCCAAAATGCCCCAAATTCGCTGCAAAAATTTCCCCTAAAAATTTCCCCCCAAAAATCCCCCAAAATCAGCTCAAAAATATCCCCAAAATTCCCCCCCAAAATCCTAAAAATTCCCCCCAAAATTCCCCCCAAATAATCCCAAAAATTCTCCCCAAATTTCCCAAAAAATATCCCCAAAAGTGTCACAAAATCAGCTCCAAAAATCCCCCTCAAAAATCCCAAAAATTCCCTCCCAAAAATCCCAAAAAAAATCCCCAAAATCCAAAACAATTTCCTCTAAAAACTTCCCCCCAAAATTCCCAAAAATATCCCAAAAAATGCCCCAAATTCCTCCCAAAAATCCCAAAAAATCCCAAAAATTCTCCCCAAAAAATCCACAAATTCCCCGAAAATTCCCCTCAAAAAATCCCAAAAATTCCCCCCAAAATCCCCAAAAATTCCCCCCAAAAAATCCCCAAAATTCCCCCCAAAAATCCCCAAAATTCCCCCAAAAAATCCCCAAAATTCCCCGAAAATTCCCCCAAAAAAAATCCCCAAAATTCCCCAAAAAATCCCCAAAATTCCCCGAAAATTCCCCCAAAAAATCCCAAAAATTCCCCCCAAAAATCCTAAAAATTCCCCCCCAAAATTCCCCCCAAATAATCCCAAAAATTCTCCCCAAAGATCCCAAAAAATATCCCCAAAAGTGTCACAAAATCAGCTCCAAAAATCCCCCTCAAAAATCCCAAAAATTCCCTCCCAAAAATCCCCAAAAAATCCCCAAAATCCAAAACAATTTCCTCTAAAAACTTCCCCCCAAAATTCCCAAAAATATCCCAAAAAATGCCCCAAATTCCCCCCAAAAATCCCCAAAAAGTCCCAAAAATTCCCCCCAAAAAATCCCCAAATTCCCAAGATTTTCCCTTCCAAAAATCCCAAAAATACCCCCAAAAAGTCCCAAAAATTCCCCCCAAAAAGTCCCCAAAATTCCCCGAAAATTCCCCTCAAAAAATCCCAAAAATTCCCCCCAAAATCCCCAAAAATTCCCCCCAAAAAATCCCCAAAATTCCCCCAAAAAATCCCCCAAATTCCCCGAAAATTCCCCAAAAAAAATCCCAAAAATTCCCCCCAAAAATCCCCCCCAAAAAATCCCAAAAATTCCCCCCAAAAATCCTAAAAATTCCCCCAAAATTCCCCCAAATAATCCCAAAAATTCTCCCCAAATTTCCAAAAAAATTCCCCAAAAGTTCCCCCCAAAAAGTCCCCAAAATTCCCAAAAATTCTCCCCAAAATTCCAAAAAAATTCCCCCAAAAATCCCCAAAAATTCCCTCCAGAAAATCCCCAAAAATTCCCCGAAAATTCCCCCCAAAAATCCCAAAAAATCCCCTCAAATTTTCCCAAAAATTCCCCCAAAAAATTCCCCAAAAAATTCCCCAAAAATCCCCAAAAATTCTCCCCAAAATTCCCCCAAACCTCTCCAGAACTGACACAAACACGTCGTTCATTCATTAATTCTTTAATTCATTCATTAATTCATTCATTCATTCTTTAATTCATTCATTAATTCTTTAATTCATTCATTAATTCAATCTTTATTAATTCATTCTTGTCCCGGCTCCTCCCCCTCCCCCAGCCCGCCTCATTTGTTTGGGGGTTAATTAGGGGAGGGGATTAATTAATGGAGGGGTTAATTAATGGAGGGGTTAATTAAAGGGGGGACTAATTGGAGAGGGTTAATTAAGGCAGGGGTTAATTAATGGAGGGGATTAATAAGAGGGGTTAAATAGGGGAGGTGGTTAATTAGGGAGGGTTTAATTAGCGGATGGGTCTTAATTTGGGGGCTTAATTAGGGGGGTTAATTAGGGGAGGGGGTTAATTAGGGGAGAGGGGCTAATTGGAAGGGTTAATTTGGGGAGGGTCTTAATTGGGATGGTTAATTAGGGGAGGGGTTTAATTAAGGGAATGGGGTTAATTAGAGACGGTAATTGGGGCAGGGGGTTTAATTAGGGAGGGGTTAATTAATGGAGGGGTTAATTAAGGGAGGTGAATTAGGGGGAGGAGTCTTAATTTGGGGTTTTAATTAAGGGGATTAATTAGGAGACGGGGCTTAATTATGAGCTTAATTAGGGGAGGAGCTTAATTAGGGGAGGTGGCTAATTAAGGGAGAGGGTTAATTAGGGAGTGGATCTTAATTAGGGGGTTAATTAGGGGAGAGGGGTTAATTAGGGGAGGGGACTTAATTGGGATGGTTAATTAGAGAAAGGGTCTCAATTAGAGTGGGGTAATTAGAGGGGTTAATTAGGGGAAGGCTTTTAATTAGGGTGGTAATTAATGGAGGAAGTTAATTAGGGGAAAGGGGTTAATTAGTGGAGGGGTTTTAATTAGGGGGTTAATTAAGGGAGGGGACTTAATTAGGGGAAATAATTAAGGGAGGGACCTTAAAGGTGTTAATTAGAGGAGGCATTTTAATTAGAACCATTAATTAGTGAACAAGGCTCAATCAGAATGATTAATTAGAGAAGGGGACTTAAGTAGAGCCATTAATTATGGGGGGGGCTTAATTAAAGCCATTAATTATGAGGAAGGGGTCTTAATTAAAGCTATTAATTATGGGTAGGGGACTTAATTGAAGCCATTAATTATGGTGAGGGGATTAATTAGAGCCATTAATTAAAGGATGGGACTTAATTAGAGCCATTAATTAGAGGAAGGGGACTTAATTAAAGCCATTAATTATGGCGAGGGGGCTTAATTATGGTGGGCTAATTAGGGAGGGGCTTAATTAGCGCCATTATTAAAGGGAGGGGCCTTAATTAAAGATGTGAATTAGTGTAGGAACCTTAATTAAAGCCATTAATTAAATCCATTAATATGGGAAAAACTCTTAATTGGGGTACATTAATTAAGGGAAAAACCATTAATTACTAGGAGGGGGCTTAATTAATATGCAAACTGAGAGCATTAGACTTAATTCAAGCTAATTAATGCTTCATTAAGGCCATTAATTAACACTTAATTAAGAACCGACCCCGCTGGGGCGGCGGGGGGGGGGAGGGGAGCGGGGGGGGGAGGGGACCCCCCCCCAAATTTTGGGGTCTGGGGGCGCCAAAATCGCCCAAATTTGGGGGGGGGGACGCCCCAAAATCCCCCAAATTTTGAGTTTGGGACCCCCCAAAATCCCCCAAATTCGGGGGTCGGGACCCCCCAAAATCCCCCAAATTTTGGGGTCTGGGGTCCCCCAAATTCGGGTTCTGGGACCCCCCAAAATCCCCAAATTCGGGGGTCGGGACCCCCCAAAATCCCCCAAATTTTGAGTTTGGGACCCCCCAAATTCACCCAAATTTTGGGGTCTGGGGGTTCCCAAATTCGGGGTTTGAGACCCCCCAAAATCCCCCAAATTTTGAGGTTGGGACCCCCCCAAATTCCCCCAAATTTTGAGTTTGGGATCTCCCAAATTCCCCCAAATTTTGGGGTCTGGGGTCCCCCAAATTTGGGGTTTGAGACCCCCCAAAATCCCCCAAATTTTGAGTTTGGGACCCCCCAAAATCCCCCAAATTCGGGGGTCGGGACCCCCCCAAATTCCCCCAAATTTTGAGTTTGGGATCTCCCAAATTCACCCAAATTCGGGGGTCGGGACCCCCCCAAATTCCCCCAAATTTTGGGGTCTGGGGGTCCCCAAATTCGGGGTTTGAGACCCCCCAAAATCCCCCAAATTTTGAGTTTGGGACCCCCCAAATTCACCCAAATTTTGGGGTCTGGGGGTTCCCAAATTTGGGTTCTGGGACCCCCCCAAAATCCCCCAAATTCGGGGGTTGGGATCCCCCAAAATCCCCCAAATTTTGAGGTTGAGACCCCCCAGAATCCCCCAAATTTTGGGGTCTGGGGTCCTCCAAATTTTCATTTTTTGCCACCCCCAAATTTTCACCCCCAGACCCCAAATTTGCGACCCCAGACCCCAAATTTTCACCCCCATACCCCAAATTTTCCTTTCCGGAGCCCCCAGCCCCAAACTTGCCCAAATTTTCCCTCCTGGGACCCCCCAAAACCCCCAAATTTGAAGCCCCCAACCCCAAATTTTCCCTCCTGGAGCCCCCAGCCCCAAAATTGGCCAAACTTTCCCTTCTAGAACCACCCGAGACCCCCAAATTTCCCCCAAATCCCCCCAAACTTTCCCTCCTGGAGCCCCCAGACCCAAATTGGCCGAAATTTCCCTCCGGGACCCCCCTGGAACCCCCAAATTTGAGCCCCCAGCCCCAAAATTCACCAAATTTTCCCTTCTGGAACCGCCCAAAACGCCCAAATTTGAACTTCCCAACCCCAAACTTTCCCTCCTGGACCCCCCTGGCACCCCCAAATTTGAACCCCCAAACCCCAAACTTTCTCTCCTGGAGCCCCCAGACTCAAAACCCCCCAAATTTTCCCTCCTGGAACCCCCAGGGACCCCCAAATTCGAGCCCCCAGCCCCAAAATTCACCAAACTTTCCCTTCGGGACACCCCCAAATTGGAGACCCCAGCCCCAAAACTGGCCAAGCTTTCCCTCCTGGACCCCCCTGAGACCCCCAAATTCGAGCCCACAACCCCCAAACTTTCTCTCCTGGAGACCCCAGCCCCAAAATTGGCCAAACTCTCCCTTCTGGACCCTCCCGAGACCCCCAAATTGGAGCCCCCAGCCCCAAAATTCACCAAACTCTCCCTCCTAGAACCGCCCAAATTCCCCCCAAAATTCGCCAAACTCTCCCTCCGGGACCCCCCGAAACCCCCCAAACTTTCCCTCCTGGAGCCCCCAGCCTCAAAATTGGCCAAACTTTCCCTCCTGGACACCCCCAAACTGGAGCCCCCAGCCCCAAAATTCACCAAACTCTCCCTTCTGGACACTCCTGAGATCCCCAAATTGGAGCCCCCAGCCCCAAAATTCACCAAACTCTCCCTCCTAGAACCCCCCGAAACGCCCAAATTCCCCCCGAAACCCCCCAAACTTTCCCTCCTGCAGCCCCCAGCCTCAAAACCGGCCAAACTTTCCCTCCTGGACACCCCAAACCGGAGCCCCCAGCCCCAAAATTGACCAAACTCTCCCTTCTAGAACCGCCCAAATTCCCCCCGAAATTCGCCAAACTCTCCCTCCGGGACCCCCCGAAACCCCCCAAACTCTCTCTGCGGAAGCCCCCCAGGCTGGGCCTGGGCAGAATTTGGGGAGGGGGCTCCAGGACCTCGCGCAGGATCTGCGAGCAGAGGCCCCCGGCGCGGCGGCACTCGGGGCTCAGCGGGGCCAGGCTGAGGAAACCGTGCGGGACCCCCGGCAGCACCCGCAGCGTCACCGCCCGGCCCAGCGCCCGCAGCCGCCGCGCCAGCGCCACCGAATCGTCCAGCATCGGGTCCAGGGCGCAGGCCTGCGAAAAAAAGCGGAATTTTAGCGATTTTGGGCCATTTTTTGGCGTTTTTTCGGCGATTTTTGGACGTTTTTTGGCTGTTCTAGGGGCTGGTTTTGATCGATTTTGGACCATTTTAAGGGGAATTTTGAGGGTTTGAGGGTGGTTTTGAGACAGTTTAGAGATCGTTGGAGTCGATTTTGGAAGGGTTTTGGGTTGAATTCTGGCGATTTTGGGCAAGTTTTGGCGATTTTTGGACGATTTTAAGGCGATTTTTGGCTGTTCTAGGGGCGGCTTTAGCAGCGCTTTGGGACGATTTTCGGGCGGTTTGGGAGCGATTTTGGACCACATTAAGAGGGATTTTAAGGGTTTGAGGATGGTTTTGAGACACTTTAGAGATCGTTGGAGTCGATTTTGGTGTGAATTTGGTGGATTTTGGGCGATTTTTGGCGGTTTTAGGGGTGATTTTGGGGCATTTTAGGGCGATTTTGTTGCTGTTTTAGGCGGCTCCAAGGGCGATTTCGGGGCTGTTTTGGAGCAGATTTGGGGCAGTTTGAGGCGGATTTTGGGGGGTTTTGGTGCCACTGGAGCCGATTTTGGGCTGAATTCGGTGGATTTCGGCCAATTTGCGGCGGTTTTGCGCTGATGCCGGGCGGTTTTTGGAGCGATTTTGGGGCGGGATTTTGGGGTGAATTTTGGCGATTTTGGGCAATTTTTTCGCGTTTTTTGGGGGTTTCTAGGGCGATTTTTGGTTGTTCTAGGGGCGATTTTGGACCCTTTTAGGAGAGTTTAAGAGGGGTTTTCAGACAGTTTTGGAGTCGTTGAAGTCGATTTTGGTTGGATTTTGGGGGATTTTGGGCGATTTTTGGCGGTTTTGGGGCGATTTTTGGCGGTTTTGGGGCTGTTCTAGGGGCGATTTTGGGGTGGTTTTAGGGGGAGATTTTGGGGCCATTTTGGACCATTTTGGGAGGATTTTGGGGCAGTTTAGGTATCGGTGAAGTCGATTTTGGAAGGATTTCGGGTTGAATTTTGGGGAATTTGGGCAATTTGGGGCCATTTTTAGGGGTTTTTAAGGCGATTTTGGGGGGTTTTGGGGCGATTTTTGGAGCTTTCGGGGCTGTTTAGGGGCGGTTTTAGCGGCGTTTTTCGGCGATTTAAGGGCGGTTTTGGAGCGATTTTGGACCATTTTAAGGGGCGTTTTGAGGGTTTGAGGGTGGTTTTGAGATGGTTTAGAGATCGTTGGGGTCGATTTTGGTGTTAATTTGGTGGGTTTTGGGCCATTTTTAGGGGTTTTGGGGCGATTTTTGGAGGTTTTTTGCCTGTTCTAGGGGCGATTTTAGGGTGATTTTGGACGATTTTAGGGAGATTTTGGGGCTGTTTCGGGGAGATTTTCGGGGTTTGAGGAGGATTTTGTCACAGTTTTTGTGTTGCTGGAGTCGATTTTGGTTGGAATTTGGGGATTTTGGGCGATTTTTGGCGGTTTTAGGGGTGATTTTGGGGCATTTTAGGGCGATTTTGTTGCTGTTTCAGGCGGCTCTAAGGGCTATTTTGAGGCTGTTTTGGAGCAGATTTGGGGCAGTTTGAGGCGGATTTTGGCGGATTTTGGACCCGATGCCGCGCCAGCGCCACCGAATCGTCCAGCATCGGGTCCAGGGCGCAGGCCTGCGAAAACGAGAAAAAATCCCGTGATTTTGGGCCATTTTGGGCGTTTTTTCGGTGATTTTTGGAGGTTTTTTGGCTGTTTTAGAGGCTGCCTTTGATCGGTTTTGGACCATTTTAAGAGGGTTTGAGGATGGTTTTGAGACGGTTTAGAGATCGTTGGGGTCGATTTTGGTGTGAATTTCGGGGGTTTTGGGCCATTTTTAGGGGTTTTGGGGCGATTTTTGGAGGTTTCGGAGCTGTTCTAGGGGCGATTTTGGACGGTTCCAGGGGCGGTTTTGGAGCGATTTTCGACCACATTAAGAGGGATTTTAAGGGTTTGAGGATGGTTTTGAGACGGTTTAGAGATCGTTGGAGTCGATTTTGGTGTGAATTTGGTGGATTTTGGGCAATTTTTGGCGATTTTTGGACGATTTTAGGGCGATTTTTGGCTGTTCTAGGGGCGGCTTTAGCGGCGTTTCGGACGATTTTAGGGCGGTTTTGGTGAGCGATTTTGGACCACATTAAGAGGGATTTTAAGGGTTTGAGGATGGTTTTGAGACAGTTTAGAGATCGTTGGAGTCGATTTTGGTTGGAATTTGGGGGATTTTGGGCGATTCTTGGGGGTTTTGGGGCGATTTTTGGGGGTTTTGGGGCTGTTTTAGGCGGTTTCGGGGGTGGTTTTGAGGAGATTTTGGGCGATTTTTGGGGTTTTCGGGGGTTTTTAACGTGATTTTTTTGCACCAAATTTCACCTTTTTTTTCCCCTAAATTCCGGATTTTTCGGGAATTTTTTTTTTTTTTAATTTTGGGATTTTTTTTCTTTTTTTTTTTGGCAATTTTGGGGGGTTTTTTTTGGGAGGGGTCTCTCACCATCAAGTGCTTTTTTTTTTTGTTTTTTTTGCGCCAAATTTCACTTTTTTTTTTCCCCTAAATTCCGGATTTTTCGGGAATTTTTTTTTTTTTTTTTAATTTTGGGATTTTTTTCTCTTTTTTTTGGGAATTTTGGGATTTTTTTTTTTGGGAGGGGTCTCTCACCACCAAGTGCTTTTTTTTTTCTGCACCAAATTATTTTTTTTTTTGTTTGTTTGTTTTTTTTGCCCCCTAAATTCCGGATTTTTTCGGGAAAAAATTATAATTTTTTTTTAATTTTGGGATTTTTTCTATTTTTTTGGGGAATTTTGGGATTTTTTTTTTTGGGAGGGGTCTCTCACCACCAAGTGCTTTTTTTTTTTGCACCAAATTTTTTTTTTGTTTGTTTGTTTGTTTTTTTTGCCCCCTAAATTCCGGATTTTTTTTCGGGAAAAAATTATAATTTTTTTTTAAATTTTGGGATTTTTTTTCTTGTTTTTTTTTTTTTTTTTTTTTAATTTTGGGATTTTTTTCTTGTTTTTTTTTTAATTTTGGGATTTTTTTCTTGGTTTTTTTTTTAATTTTGGGATTTTTTCCATTTTTTTTGGAATTTTGGGTTTGTTTTTTTTTTGGGGAGGGGTCTCTCACCACCAAATGCACGGGGGGGAGCCCCCCGAGCAACGAATCCGGGGCCAACAGGGGGGACATGAAGGGGTCCCGGGGGGGTTTTGGGGGAATTTCCCCAAAAATCGCTGGGGGTCCCCCGGTCCGGAGGGGCCGAAATCCTTCAGGGTACCCCAAAAATTTGGGGGGGTCCTCGAGGGGATCTTCAGGGGGGTCCTCGTCCGACTTTGGGCTGGTTCTGCCAAAAAAAAAATAAAAAAGGAGAGAAAAAATTTAAAGTTTGGGTGAAAATTGCGGAAAAAATGGTCAAAAAGTGACAGAAAATTAAAAAAATTAAATTTTCCCCAATTGAGCATAAAGCTGCTGCAAAAATTGCAGAAATTCACCTCGAAATTTCACAGAAATACCCCCGAAAATGCCGCAAAAATCGATGCCAAATTTTAGTGAAAATCAGCTCAAAATTCCTCCAAAAATTCAAAAAAATTCTCCAAAATCGACCCAAAAATTCCATCAATATCCCCCCAAAATCGACCCCAAAAAATCCCAAAAAAAATCCCAAAAGATTCCCAAAAATCCCCAAAACAAAATTCTGAAATCTTCCCAATATTGACCCGAAAAAAAGACCCTAAAACTCCCCAATAAACCCCAAAAATTCACCCCAAAATCCTCTAAAAACCCCCAAAAATTCTCCCCAAAACGCCAACAAAAATCACCCCAAAATAACCCCAAAAATACCCCAAGAAATTCAAAACAATCTCCAAAAATTCTCCCAAAAATCCCCTTTAAAATTACTATAAAAATCCCCCCAAAATTCCCACAAAAAAAAAAAAATTCAAAAAAAAATTCCCCCAAACAATCAAAAAATTCCACCCAAAAATTCAAAGAAAATCCAAAAATCCCCCCCAAAAAATCCCCCAAAAGTCCCAAAATTCCACCCAAAAATCCCCCCCAAATTACCTTAAAATTCCCCCTAAAGTTTCCCCCAAAAATCCCAAATAAAACCCCCAAAAAGAATCCAAAATATTTTCCCCAAAACCCCCAAAAAATCCTCCAGAAATTCTCCTCCAAAATCCCCAAATAATCCCCAAGAAAATCTCCAAAAAATCCAAAAAATTCCCCCAAAATTCCCAAATAAATACCCAAAAAAAATCCAAAATATTTTCCCCAAAACCTCCAAAAATTCACCCCAAAATCCTCCAAAAATCCCCAAATAAACCCCAAAAAAATCTCCCAAAAATAAAAAAAAATCCCCCAAAAAATCCCAAAAAATCAAAAAAATCTCCAAAAAATCCAAAAATTTTCCCCAAAATTCCCAAATAAATCCCCAAAAAATCAAAAAAAATCCCTCAAAATCCCCAAATAATCCCCAAAATAATCTCCAAAAAATCAAAAAAATTCCCCTAAAAATTCCCAAATAATCTCCAAAAAATATCCAAAAAATCCAAAAATTCCCCCCAAAATTCCCAAATAAATCCCAAAAAATCCAAATTATTTTATCCAAAAATCCCAAATAAATCCCAAAAAAAATCTCAAAAAAATCCAAAAAATTCCCCTAAAAAATTCCAAATAAATCCCCAAAAAATCTCAAAAAATCCAAAAAATTCCCCCCAAAATTCCCCATTTTTTGGGGACCCCTCCCCATTTTTAGGACCCCTCCCCATTTTTGGACCCCTCCCCATTTTTGGGGACCCCTCCCCACTTTTGGGACCCCTCCCCACTTTTGGGACCCCTCCCCATTTTGGGGACCCCTCCCCATTTTTGGGGTCCCCTCCCCATTTTTGTGTCCCCTCCCCATTTTTGAGACCCCTCCCCATTTTGGGGACCCCTCCCCATTTTTGGGACCTCTCCCCATTTTTGGGGACCCCTCCCCATTTTGGGGACCCCTCCCCATTTTTGGGGACCCCTCCCTATTTTTAGGACCCCTCCCCATTTTTGGGGACCCCTCCCCATTTTGGGGACCCCTCCCCATTTTTGGGACCCCTCCCCATTTTTGGGGACCCCTCCCCATTTTTGGGGACCCCTCCCCATTTTTTGGACCCCTCCCCATTTTTGTGTCCCCTCCCCATTTTTTGGTTCCCCTCCCCATTTTGGGGACCCCTCCCCATTTTTGGGGACCCCTCCCCATTTTTAGGACCCCTCCCCATTTTTGGGGACCCCTCCCCCATTTTTAGGACCCCTCCCCATTTTTTAGGACCCCTCCCCATTTTTAGGACCCCTCCCCATTTTTTGGGGACCCCTCCCCATTTTTGGGACCCCTCCCCATTTTTTGGGGAACCCTCCCCATTTTTGGGGACCCCTCCCCATTTTTAGGACCCCTCCCCATTTTTGGGACCCCTCCCCATTTTCTGGACCCCTCCCCATTTTTGGGGACCCCTCCCCATTTTTGGGACCCCTCCCCATTTTTGGGGACCCCTCCCCATTTTTGGGGACCCCTCCCCATTTTTAGGACCCCTCCCCATTTTTGGGACCCCTCCCCATTTTTTAGGGTCCCCTCCCCATTTTTGGGGACCCCTCCCCATTTTTAGGACCCCTCCCCATTTTTGGGACCCCTCCCCATTTTTGGGGTGCCCTCCCCATTTTTGGGGACCCCTCCCCATTTTTTGGGGACCCCTCCCCATTTTTGGGACCCCTCCCCATTTTTGGGGTGCCCTCACCTGTTTTGGGGGGGGTCTCCCCCTGAGGAGCCCCCCCAGCCAGGCCGCCCCCCCCCGCAGCCCCCTCAGGATCAGCCCCTCCCCCACCGCGGGCCGGGCGGGGGGAGGGGAGCGCGGCCCCTCCCCCAACGTTCCTGCAAAAGGGAAAAAAAAATTTTCAAAAAATCACCGAAATTCAGCAAAATCGGCGCAAAAATCCGAATAAAATCATCCCAGAATGAGCCCCAGAAATATCCTCAAGTTTATCCCGAAATTAGCCCAGAATTGTCCCAAAATCGGCCTGAAATGATCCCAAAATTGTCCCAGGATTAGCCCAAGTTTAGTCCAAAATTAACCCAAATTTAGGCCAAAACTATCCCAGAATTATCCCTAAATCAGCCCCAAAATTATCCCAAAATCAGACCCAAAATTACGAAAAAATTGACCGAAAACCACCCCAAAATTGTCCCAGAATTCTCCCTAAATCAGCCCCAAAATTATCCCAAAATCAGCTCAAAATCAGCCCCAAAATCAGCCCAGAATTATCCCCAAATTATCCCAAAATTGTCCCGGAATTAACCCAAATTTAGCTCAAAATCAGGCCCAAATTTAGTCCAAAACTATTCCAGAATTATCCCTAAATCAGCCCCAAAATCAGACCCCAAATTACCAAAAAATTGACCCAAAACCACCCCAGAATTATCCCAAAATCAGACCCAAAATCAGCCCCAAATTTATCCCCAAATTATCTCAAAATCAGCCCCAAAATCAGCCCCAAAATCAGCCCAGAATTATCCCAAAATCAGCCCCGAGGTCAGCCCAAAATTATCCCTAAATTATCCCAGAATTATCCCAAAATCACCCAAAAATCCGACCTAAATTGAGCCCCAAAATCACCCCAAAATTATCCCCAAATCAGCCCCGAAATTATCCCAAATTTATCCCAAAATCACCACAAAATCAGCCCCGAAATTATCCCAAAATTATCCCAAAATCAGACCCAAGGTCAGCCCAAAATTATCCCTAAATTATCCCAGAATTATCCCAAAATCACCCAAAAATCGGACCTAAATTGAGCCCCAAAATCATCCCAAAATTATCCCAGAATTGTCCCAAAATTATCCCAGAATTGTCCCAAAATCGGCCTGAAATGATCCCAAAATTGTCCCAGAATTAGCCCAAATTTAGTCCAAAATTATCCCAAATTTAGTCCAAAACTATCCCAGAATTATCCCTAATTTAGCCCCAAAATTAACCCAAATTTAGTCCAAAACTATCCCAGAATTATCCCTAAATCTGCCCCAAAATTATCCCAAATTTAGTCCAAAACTATCCCAGAATTATCCCTAAATCAGCCCCAAAATTATCCCAAAATCAGCCCCAAAATTACCAAAAAACTGACCAAAAACCACCCCAAAATTGTCCCAGAATTATCCCTAAATCAGCCCCAAAATTACGCAAAATCAGCTCAAAATCAGCCCCAAAATCATCCCAGAATTATCCCAAAATCAGACCCAAAATCAGCCCCAAATTTATCCCCAAATTATCTCAAAATCAGCCCCAAAATTGCCCCAAAATCAGCCCAGAATTATCCCAAAAACAGGCCCAAGGTCAGCCCAAAATTATCCCTAAATTATCCCAGAATTATCCCAAAATCACCCCAAAATCCGACCTAAATTGAGCCCCAAAATCACCCCAAAATTATCCCAGAATTGTCCCAAAATTATCCCAGAATTGTCCCAAAATCGGCCTGAAATGATCCCAAAATTAGCCCGGAATTAGCCCAAGTTTAGTCCAAAATTAACCCAAATTTAGTCCAAAACTATCCCAGAATTATCCCTAAATCAGCCCCAAAATTATCCCAAATTTAGGCCAAAACTATCCCAGAATTATCCCTACATCAGCCCCAAAATCAGACCCAAAATTACCAAAAAATTGACCGAAAACCACCCCAAAATTGTCCCAGAATTATCCCAAAATCAGCCCCCAAATCAGCCCCAAATTTATCCCCAAATTATCTCAAAATCAGCCCCAAAATTGCCCCAAAATTTTTTCCTCAATGTCCCCAATGTCCCCAATCCCATTTTCCCAATTTTCCCCAATTTTTCCCCAATTTTTCTCCAATTTTTTCCAATTATTTGTCAGTGTCCCCAATGTCCCCAATCCCATTTTTCCCAATTTTTCCCCCATTTTCTCCTCAATGTCCCCAATGTCCCCAACCCCATTTTTCCCAATTTTCCCCAATTTTTCCCCAATTTTTCTCCAATTTTTTCCAATTATTTGTCAGTGTCCCCAATGTCCCCAATCCCATTTTTCCCAATTTTTCCCCATTTTTTCCCAATGTCCCCAATGTCCCCAATCCCATTTTCCCCCCATTTTTCCTCCACATTTTCCCCAATTTTTCTCCAATTTTCCCCAAATTTTTCCCCACTTTTCCCCCATTTTTCCCAGTGTCCTCAATGTCCCCAATGTCCCCAAATCCCCCAATGTCCCCAATCCCATTTTTTCCCATTTCTCCCCAATTTTCCCCATTTCTTCCCAATGTCCCCAAATGTCCCCAATCCCATTTTTCCCCCATTTTCCCCCCATTTTTCCTCCATATTTTCCCCATTTTTTCTCCATTTTCTACCCAATTTTTTCCCAAATTTTCCCCATTTTTCCCAATGTCCCCAATGTCCCCAATGTCCCCAACCCCATTTTTCCCTATTTTCCCCCATTTTTCCCCAATGTCCTCAATCCCATTTCCCCCCATTTTTCCTCCATATTTTCCCCATTTTCTACCCAATTTTTTCCCAATTTTTTCCCAATATTTTCCCAATTTTTCCTCAATGTCCCCAACACCCCCAAACCCCCCATTGTCCCCAAATGTCCCCAAGTGTCCCCAAACCTGCGTAGGCACCCAGGCACTGGCACAGCACGCCCAGGGGCAGCAGGGGGTCCATGAGCGTCAGCAGGGCCCCCATGTCCCCAAATGTCCCCAAATGTCCCCAAATGTCCCCAATGTCCCCAATGTCCCCAATGTCCCCAATCCCATTTTTCCCATTTTTCTCCCATTTTTTCCTCACTGTCCCCAATTGTCTCCAATTGTCTCCAATGTCCCCAATGTTCCCAAATCCCATTTTTCCCTCAATGTCCCCAATGTCCTTAATGTCCCCAATCCCATTTTTTCCCATTTTTCACCCATTTTTTCCTCAATGTCCCCAATGTCCCCAATGTCCCCAATGTCCCCAATGTCCCCAATGTCCCCAATCCCATTTTTCCCAATTTTTCCCCATTTTTTCCTCAATGTCCCCAATGTCCCCCACCCCATTTTTCCTCCATATTTTCCCCAATTTTTCCCCGATTTTCCCCAAATTTTTCTCCATTTTTTCCCATTTTTCCCAGTGTCCCCAATGTCCCCAATGTCCCCAATGTCCCCAATGTCCCCAATCCCATTTTTCGCATTTTTTCCCCCATTTCTTCCCAATGTCCCCAATGTCCCCAACCCCATTTTCCCCCCATTTTTCCTCCATATTTTCCCCATTTTTTCTCCATTTTCTACCCAATTTTTCCCCATTTTTTCCCCATTTTTCCCAATGTCCCCAATGTCCCCAACCCCATTTTTCCCATTTTTTCCCCATTTTTCTCCCACTTTTTCCTCAATGTCCCCAATGTCCCCAATCTCCTCAATGTCCCCAATGTCCCCAACCCCATTTTTCCTCCATATTTTCCCCATTTTTTCTCCATTTTCCACCCAATTTTTTCCCAATTTTTTCCCAATTTTTTCTCAACTTTTTCCAAATTTTTCCCCCAATTTTTCCCAATGTCCCCAAGACCCCCAAACCCCCCGATGTCCCCAGGTGTCCCCAAGTGTCCCCAAAATCCCAAATGTCCCCAATGTCCCCAATGTCCTCAATGTCCCCAATGTCCCCAAATCCCATTTTTTCCTCAATGTCCCCAGTGTCCCCAACCCCATCTTGCCCAATTTTCCTCCAATTTTTCCTCGATTTTCCCCCAATTTTTCCCAATGTCCCCAACACCCCCAAACCCCCCAATGTCCCCAAGTGTCCCCAAAATCCCAAATGTCCCCAATGTCCTCAATGTCCTCAATGTCCCCAATGTCCCCAAATCCCATTTTTTCCTCAATGTCCCCAATGTCCCCAACCCCATTTTTCCTCCATATTTTCCCCATTTTTTCCCCAATTTTCCCCAAATTTTTCCCAACATCCCCAACACCCCCAAACCCCCCGATGTCTCCAAGTGTCCCCAAATGTCCCCAAATGTCCCCAAACCTGCGTAGGCGCCCAGGCACTGGCACAGCACGCCCAGGGGCAGCAGGGGGTCCATGAGCGTCAGCAGCCGCGACGGCGACGCCGCCGCCCGCACCAGCGTCACCGGGTAGGCGGCCACCACGGCCTGGGGCACGCGCACGCCCAGCGCCACCGCCCGCAGGGACACGCCCAGGCACAGATTGCCACCGGCGCTGTCGCCCGCCACGCACACGCGCTCCGCCGTCGAGCCTGGGGACGGCCAAAAGGCGTTGGGGACATCGAGAGAGCATTGGGGACATCGAGAGAGCGTTGGGGACAGCGAGAGAGCGTTGGGGACGTTGGCGAAAATTGGGCGAAAATCGGGGAAAAAATGGGGGAAAAATGGGGGAAATGGGATTGGGGACATTGGGGACATTGGGGACATTGAGGTATTGGGGACATTGAGGGGATTGGGGACACTGAAACAAAATGGCGGAAATTGGACGAAAATTGGGCAAAAATGGGATTGGGGACATTGGGGACATTGGGGACATTGGGGACATTGGACACATTGAAACAAAATGGTGGAAAATGGGCGAAAATTGGGCAAAAATGGGATTGGGGACATTGGGGACATTGAGGGGATTGGGGACATTGGGGACATTGGGAAAAAATGGTGGAAAAATGGGAAAAAATGGGATTGGGGACATTGGGGACATTGAATGGGTTGGGGACACTGGGACAAAATGGCGGAAATTGGACGAAAATTGGGCAAAAATGGGATTGGGGACATTGGGGACACTGAGGACATTGGGGACGTTGGGGACATTGAGAAAAAAAGGCAGAAATTGGGTGAAAATTGGTGAAAATGGGGGAAAATGGGATTCGGGACGTTGGTGACATTGGGGACATTGGGGACATTGAGGGGATTGGGGACATTGGGAACATTGACCAAAAATGGTCAAAAATTGGGGAAAAAAATCGGCATTGGGGACACTGGTGCCATTTTGTGGCCATTTGGGGACACGGGGGTGACACCGGGGGTGCCATCGGTGGGGGAGGGGGGGGCCTGGGGGACACGGACGCCCAGGGCCACCGCCCGCAGGGACACGCCCAGGCACAGATTGCCACCGGCGCTGTCGCCCGCCACGCACACGCGCTCCGCCGTCGAGCCTGGGGACAGCGAGAGAGCGTTGGGGACAGCGAGAGAGCGTTGGGGACGTTGAGGGAAAAATGGGCGAAAATCAGGGAAAAAATGGGGGAAAAATGGGGGAAAATGGGATTGGGGACATTGGGGACATTGGGGACACTGAGGTATTGGGGACATTGGGGACATTGGGGACAGTGAGGTATTGAGGACATTGGGGACATTGGGGACACTGGGGATATTGGGAAAAAACGGAAGAAAATTGGGAAAAAATGGGGACATTGGGAACATTGGGGACATTGAGGTATTGGGGACATTGGGGACATTGGGGACATTGGGGACATTGAGGTATTGGGGACATTGGGGACATCGGAGACATTGAAACAAAATGGTGGAAATTGGACGAAAATTGGGCAAAAATGGGATTGGGGACATTGGGGACATTGGGGACATTGGGGACATTGGGGACATTGGGAACATTGAGGACATTGAGAAAAAATGGGGGAAAATTGGGGAAAAATGGGATTGGGGACATTGGGGACATTGGGGACATTGAGGTATTGGGAACATTGGGGACATTGGGAACATTGGGGGGATTGGGGACATTGGGGACATTGGGGACATTGGGGACATTGGGGACATTGAGGTATTGGGGACATTGGGGAAATTGGGGACATTGGGGGGATTGGGGACATTGGGGACATTGGGGGGGCATTGGGGACATTGGGGACAGTGGGACGAAATGGGAGAAAATTGTGAAAAAATGGGATTGGGGACATTGAGGACATTGGGGACATTGGGGACATTGGGGACATTGGGGATATTGGGAAAAAACGGGAGAAAAATGGGAAAAAATGGGGACATTGGGGACATTGCGGGTCTTGGGGACTTTGGGAAAAAATGGGAGAAAAATGGGATTGGGGACATTGGGAACACTGAGGAGCTTGGGGACATTGAGAAAAAATGGGGGAAATTGGGAAAAAATGGGATTGGGGACATTGGGGACATTGGGGACACTGAGGACATTGGGGACATTGAAGGGACTGAAGACATTGGGGACATTGGGGACATTGAGAAAAAATGGTGGAAAAAATTTAATTGGGGACATTGAGGGGATTGGGGACATTGTCAACATTGAGCAAAAATGGTCAAAAATTGGGGAAAAAAAATCGGCATTGGGGACACTGGCGCCGTTTTGTGGCCATTTGGGGACACGGGGGTGACACCGGGGGTGCCATCGGGGGGTGGGGGGGGGCCTGGGGGACGCGCACGCCCAGGGCCACCGCCCGCAGGGACACGCCCAGGCACAGATTGCCACCGGCGCTGTCGCCCGCCACGCACACGCGCTCCGCCGTCGAGCCTGGGGACGGCGAGAGAGCGTTGGGGACGTTGGCGAAAACTGGGCGAAAATCGGGGAAAAAATGGGGGAAAAATGGGGGGAAAATGGGGGAAATGGGATTGGAGAAATTGGGGAAATTGGGGGCATTGAAGGGACTGGGGACGTTGAGGTATTGGGGACACTGGGAACATTGGGGACATTGGGGACTTCTGAGACATTGAAACAAAATGGCGGAAATTGGAGGAAAGTTGGGCAAAAATGGGACTGGGGACATTGGGGACATTGGGGACATTGGGGACATTGGGGACATTGAGGGGCTTGGGGATATTGGGGACATTGAATGGGTTGGGGACACTGAAACAAAATGGCGGAAATTGGACGAAAATTGGGCAAAAATGGGATTGGGGACATTGGGGACATTGAGTGGATTGGGGACATTGAGCAAAAATGGGGAAAAATTGGGAAAAATGGGATTGGGGACATTGGGGACATTGGGGACACTGAGGACATTGGGGACATTGAAGGGACTGAAAACATTGGGGACATTGGGGGCATTGAGAAAAAATGGTGGAAAAATGGGAAAAAATTTAATTGGGGACATTGAGGGGATTGGGGACATTGGGGACATTGTCAACACGGAGGACATTGAAGGGATTGGGGACATTGTCAACATTGAGCCAAAAATGGTCAAAAATCGGGGAAAAAAATTGGCACTGGGGACACTGGCGCCATTTTGTGGCCATTTGGGGACACGGGGGTGACACCGGGGGTGCCATCGGTGGGGGAGGGGGGGGCCTGGGGGACGCGCACGCCCAGGGCCACCGCCCGCAGGGACACGCCCAGGCACAGATTGCCACCGGCGCTGTCGCCCGCCACGCACACGCGCTCCGCCGTCGAGCCTGGGGACAGCGAGAGAGCGTTGGGGACAGCGAGAGAGCGTTGGGGACGTTGAGGGAAAAATGGGCGAAAATCAGGGAAAAAATGGGGGAAAAATGGGGGAAAATGGGATTGGGGACATTGGGGACATTGGGGACACTGAGGTATTGGGGACATTGGGGACATTGGGGACAGTGAGGTATTGAGGACATTGGGGACATTGGGGACACTGGGGATATTGGGAAAAAACGGAAGAAAATTGGGAAAAAATGGGGACATTGGGAACATTGGGGACATTGAGGTATTGGGGACATTGGGGACATTGGGGACATTGGGGACATTGAGGTATTGGGGACATTGGGGACATCGGAGACATTGAAACAAAATGGTGGAAATTGGACGAAAATTGGGCAAAAATGGGATTGGGGACATTGGGGACATTGGGGACATTGGGGACATTGGGGACATTGGGAACATTGAGGACATTGAGAAAAAATGGGGGAAAATTGGGGAAAAATGGGATTGGGGACATTGGGGACATTGGGGACATTGAGGTATTGGGAACATTGGGGACATTGGGAACATTGGGGGGATTGGGGACATTGGGGACATTGGGGACATTGGGGACATTGGGGACATTGAGGTATTGGGGACATTGGGGAAATTGGGGACATTGGGGGGATTGGGGACATTGGGGACATTGGGGGGGCATTGGGGACATTGGGGACAGTGGACGAAATGGGGAGAAAATTGTGAAAAAATGGGATTGGGGACATTGAGGACATTGGGGACATTGGGGACATTGGGGACATTGGGGATATTGGGAAAAAACGGGAGAAAAATGGGAAAAAATGGGGACATTGGGGACATTGCGGGTCTTGGGGACTTTGGGAAAAAATGGGAGAAAAATGGGATTGGGGACATTGGGAACACTGAGGAGCTTGGGGACATTGAGAAAAAATGGGGGAAATTGGGAAAAAATGGGATTGGGGACATTGGGGACATTGGGGACACTGAGGACATTGGGGACATTGAAGGGACTGAAGACATTGGGGACATTGGGGACATTGAGAAAAAATGGTGGAAAAAATTTAATTGGGGACATTGAGGGGATTGGGGACATTGTCAACATTGAGCAAAAATGGTCAAAAATTGGGGAAAAAAAAATCGGCATTGGGGACACTGGCGCCGTTTTGTGGCCATTTGGGGACACGGGGGTGACACCGGGGGTGCCATCGGGGGGTGGGGGGGGGCCTGGGGGACGCGCACGCCCAGGGCCACCGCCCGCAGGGACACGCCCAGGCACAGATTGCCACCGGCGCTGTCGCCCGCCACGCACACGCGCTCCGCCGTCGAGCCTGGGGACGGCGAGAGAGCGTTGGGGACGTTGGCGAAAACTGGGCGAAAATCGGGGAAAAAATGGGGGAAAAATGGGGGGAAAATGGGGGAAATGGGATTGGAGAAATTGGGGAAATTGGGGGCATTGAAGGGACTGGGGACGTTGAGGTATTGGGGACACTGGGAACATTGGGGACATTGGGGACTTCTGAGACATTGAAACAAAATGGCGGAAATTGGAGGAAAGTTGGGCAAAAATGGGACTGGGGACATTGGGGACATTGGGGACATTGGGGACATTGGGGACATTGAGGGGCTTGGGGATATTGGGGACATTGAATGGGTTGGGGACACTGAAACAAAATGGCGGAAATTGGACGAAAATTGGGCAAAAATGGGATTGGGGACATTGGGGACATTGAGTGGATTGGGGACATTGAGCAAAAATGGGGAAAAATTGGGAAAAATGGGATTGGGGACATTGGGGACATTGGGGACACTGAGGACATTGGGGACATTGAAGGGACTGAAAACATTGGGGACATTGGGGGCATTGAGAAAAAATGGTGGAAAAATGGGAAAAAATTTAATTGGGGACATTGAGGGGATTGGGGACATTGGGGACATTGTCAACACGGAGGACATTGAAGGGATTGGGGACATTGTCAACATTGAGCCAAAAATGGTCAAAAATCGGGGAAAAAAATTGGCACTGGGGACACTGGCGCCATTTTGTGGCCATTTGGGGACACGGGGGTGACACCGGGGGTGCCATCGGTGGGGGAGGGGGGGGCCTGGGGGACGCGCACGCCCAGGGCCACCGCCCGCAGGGACACGCCCAGGCACAGATTGCCACCGGCGCTGTCGCCCGCCACGCACACGCGCTCCGCCGTCGAGCCTGGGGACAGCGAGAGAGCGTTGGGGACAGCGAGAGAGCGTTGGGGACATTGGCGAAAATTGGGCGAAAATCGGGGAAAAAATGGGGGAAAAATGGGGGAAAAATGGGGGAAATGGGATTGGGGACATTGGGGACATTGGGGACATTGGGGACATTGAGGTATTGGGGACATTGGGGACATTGAGAAAAAATGGTGGAAAAATGGGATAAAATTGAATTGGGGACATCGGGAACATTGAATGAGTTGGGGACACTGGGACAAAATGGCGGAAATTGGACGAAAATTGGGAAAAAATGGGATTGGGGACATTGGGGACATTGGGGACATTGGGGACATTGGGGACATTGAGGTATTGAGGACATTGGGGACATTGGGGACATTGAGGAGCTTGGGGACATCGGGGACATTAGGGGGGCATGGGGGACATTGGGACAAAATGGCGGAAATTGGAAGAAAATTGGGAAAAAATGGGATTGGGGACATTGGGGACATTGGGAACATTGGGAACATTGGGGACATTGGGGACATTGGGGACATTGAAGGGACTGGAAACATAGGGGACAATGGGGACATTGAAACAAAATGGTGGAAATTGGACGAAAATTGGGCAAAAATGGGGTTGGGGACATTGGGGACATTGGGGGGCATTGGGGACATTGGGACAAAATGGCGGAAATTGGAAGAAAATTGGGCAAAAATGGGATTGGGGACATTGGGGACATTGAGTGGATTTGGGACATTGGGAAAATTGGCAAAATTTGGATTGGGGACATTGGGGACATTGGGGACATTGAGCAAAAATGGGGGAAAATTGGGAAAAAATGGGATTGGGGACATTGGGGACATTGGGGACACTGAGGACATTGGGGACATTGAAGGGACTGAAAACATTGGGGACATTGGGGGCATTGAGAAAAAATGGTGGAAAAATGGGAAAAAATTTAATTGGGGACATTGAGGGGATTGGGGACATTGGGGACATTGTCAACACGGAGGACATTGAGGGGATTGGGGACATTGGGAACATTGACCAAAAATGGTCAAAAATTGGGGAAAAAAAATCGGCACTGGGGACACTGGCGCCATTTTGTGGCCATTTGGGGACACGGGGGTGACACCGGGGGTGCCATCGGTGGGTGGGGGGGCCTGAGGGACACGGACGCCCAGGGCCACCGCCCGCAGGGACACGCCCAGGCACAGATTGCCACCGGCGCTGTCGCCCGCCACGCACACGCGCTCCGCCGTCGAGCCTGGGGACAGCGAGAGAGCGTTGGGGACGTTGAGAAAAGAATGGCAAAAATTGGAGAAAAAAAATGGGAAAAATGGGATTGGGGACATTGGGGACATTGGGGACATTGGGGACATTGAGGTATTGGGGACATTGGGGGGCATTGGGGACACTGGGACAAAATGGCGGAAATTGGACGAAAATTGGGCAAAAATGGGATTGGGGACATTGGGGACATTGGGGGCATTGGGGACATTGAGGACATTGGGGACATTGAGGGGATTGGGGACACTGGGACAAAATGGCAGAAAATGGGCGAAAATTGGGCAAAAATGGCATTGGGGACATTGGGGACATTGAGGGGATTGGGGACATTGGGGACATTGGGAAAAAATGGGGGAAAATTGGGAAAATATGGGATTGGAGACATTGGGGACATTGGGGACATTGGGGGGCATTGGGGACATTGAAACAAAATCACGGAAATTGGAAGAAAATTGGGCAAAAATGGGATTGGGGACATTGGGGACATTGGGGACATTAAGAACACTGAGGAGCTTGGGGACAACGTGGACATTGGGGGACATTGGGGACATTGGGGACATTGAAGGGACTGGGGACATTGAAACAAAATGGCGGAAATTGGAGGAAAATTGGGCAAAAATGGGATCGGGGACATTGGGGACATTGAGCAAAAAATGGTCAAAAATCGGGGAAAAACATTGGCATTGGGGACACTGGTGCCATTTTGTGGCCATTTGGGGACACGGGGGTGACACCGGGGGTGCCATGGGTGGGGGGGGGGGGCCTGGGGGACGCGCACGCCCAGGGCCACCACCCGCAGGGACACTCCCAGGCACAGATTGCCACCGGCGCTGTCGCCCGCCACGCACACGCGCTCCGCCGTCGAGCCTGGGGACAGCGAGGGAGCGTTGGGGACAGCGAGAGAGCGTTGGGGACGTTGAGGGAAAAATGGGCGAAAATCAGGGAAAAAATGGGGGAAAAATGGGGGGAAAATGGGATTGGGGACATTGGGGACATTGGGGACATTTGGGACATTGGGAACATTGGGGACATTGAGGTATTGGGGACATTGGGGACATTGAAAACACTGAGGAGCTTGGGGACATTGGGGACATTGGGGACATTGGGGACAGTGGGACGAAATGGGAGAAAATTATGAAAAAATGGGATCGGGGACATTGAGGACATTGGGACATTGGGGACATTGGGGACATTGGGAAAAAATGGGGGAAAATTGGGAAAAATGGGATTGGAGACATTGGGGACATTGGGGACATTGAAACAAAATGGCGGAAAATGGATGAAAATTGGGAAAAAATGGGATTGGGGACATTGGGGACATTGAGGACATTGGGGACATTGAGGTATTGGGGACATCGGGGACATCAGGGGGCATTGGGGACATTGGGACAAAATAGTGGAAATTGGAAGAAAATTGGGAAAAAATGGGATTGGGGACATTGGGGACATAGGGGACATTGAGCAAAAATGGGGGAAAATTGGGAAAAATGGGATTGGGGACATTGGGGACATTGGGAACACTGAAGACATTGGGGACATTGGGGACATTGAGGTATTGGGGACATTGAGATATTGGGGACATTGGGGACATCGGGGGCCATTGGGGACATTGGGACAAAACGGCGGAAATTGGAAGAAAATTGGGAAAAAACGGGATTGGGGACATTGGGGACATTGGGGGACATTGAGAAAAAATGGGGGAAAATTGGGAAAAAATGGGATTGGGGACATTGGGGACATTCGGGACATTGAAGGGACTGGAGACATTGGGGACATTGGGGGCATTGAGAAAAAATGGTGGAAAAATGGGAAAAAATTCAATTGGGGACATTGAGGGGATTGGGGACATTGGGAACATTGAGCAAAAATGGTCAAAAATCGGGGAAAAAAAAATCGGCATTGGGGACACTGGCGCCGTTTTGTGGCCATTTGGGGACACGGGGGTGACACCGGGGGTGCCATGGGGGGGAAGGGGGGGGCCTGGGGGACGCGCACGCCCAGGGCCACCGCCCGCAGGGACACGCCCAGGCACAGATTGCCACCGGCGCTGTCGCCCGCCATGCACACGCGCTCCGCCGTCGAGCCTGGGGACGGCCAAAAGGCGTTGGGGACAGCGAGAGAGCGTTGGGGACGTTGGCGAAAATTGGGCGAAAATCGGGGAAAAAATGGGGGAAAAATGGGGGAAAAATGGGGGAAATGGGATTGGGGACATTGGGGACATTGGGAACATTATGGACATTGAGGTATTGGGGACATTGGGGACATTGGGGACATTGGGGACATTGAGGTATTGGGGACATTGGAGACATTGGGGACATTGGGAACATTGGGGCGATTGGGGACATTGAGGTATTGGGGACATTGGGGACATTGAAAACACTGAGGAGCTTGGGGACATTGGGGACATTGGGAACATTGGGGACAGTGGGACGAAATGGGAGAAAATTATGAAAAAATGGGATCGGGGACATTGAGGACATTGGGACATTGGGGACATTGGGGACATTGGGAAAAAATGGGGGAAAATTGGGAAAAATGGGATTGGAGACATTGGGGACATTGGGGACATTGAGGACATTGGGGACATTGAAGGGACTGAGAACATTGGGGACAATGGGAACATTGAAACAAAATGGCGGAAATTGGGCGAAAATTGGGCAAAAATGGGATTGGGGACATTGGGGACATTGAGGGGATTGGGGACATTGGGGACATTGGGGACATTGAAACAAAATGACAGAAATTGGACGAAAATTGGGCAAAAATGGGATTGGGGACATTGGGGACATTGAGGGGATTGGGGACATTGGGAAAAAATGGCGGAAATTGGAGGAAAATTGGGCAAAAATGGGATTGGGGACATTGGGGACATTGGGAAGATTGGGGACACTGAGGACATTGGGGACATTGAAGGGACTGGAAACATTGGGGACCTTGGGGACATTGAAACAAAATGGCGGAAAATGGGCAAAAATTGGGAAAAAATGGGATTGGGGACATTGGGGACATTGGGGACACTGAGGACATTTGGGACATTGAAGGGACTGGAGACATTGGGGACATTGGGGACATTGAGAAAAAATGGTGGAAAAATGGGAAAAAATTTAATTGGGGACATTGAGGGGATTGGGGACATTGGGAACATTGAGCCAAAAATGGTCAAAAATTGGGGAAAAAAATCGGCATTGGGGACACTGGCGCCATTTTGTGGCCATTTGGGGACACGGGGGTGACACCGGGGGTGCCATCGGTGGGGGGGGGAACCTGGGGGACTTGCACGCCCAGGGCCACCGCCCGCAGGGACACGCCCAGGCACAGATTGCCACCGGCGCTGTCGCCCGCCACGCACACGCGCTCCGCCGTCGAGCCTGGGGACAGCGAGAGGGCGTTGGGGACGTTGGCGAAAATTGGGCGAAAATCGGGGAAAAAATGGGGGGAAAATGGGGGGAATGGGATTGGGGACATTGGGGACATTGGGGACATTGAGGTATTGGGGACATTGGGGACATTGGGGACATTGGGGACATTGAGGGGATTGGGGACATTGGGGACATTGAGAAAAAATTATGGAAAAATGGGAAAAAATTGAATTGGGGACATCGGGGACATTGAATGGGTTGGGGACACTGGGACAAAATGGTGGAAATTGGATAAAAATTGGGAAAAAATGGGATTGGGGACATTGGGGACATTGGGGACATTGGGGACATTGGGACAAAATGGCGGAAATTGGAAGAAAATTGGGAAAAAATGGGATTGGGGACATTGGGGACATTGAGGGGATTTGGGACATTGGGGACATTGGGAAAATTGGGAAAAATGGGATTGGGGACATTGGGGACATTGGGGACATTGGGGACATTGGGGACACTGAGGACATTGGGGACATTGGGGACATTGAGGTATTGGGGACATTGGGGACATCGGAGACATTGAAACAAAATGGTGGAAATTGGACGAAAATTGGGAAAAAATGGGATTGGGGACATTGGGGACACTGAGGACATTGGGGACGTTGGGGACATTGAGAAAAAATGGGGGAAAATTGGGAAAAAATGGGACTGGAGACATTGGGGACATTGGGGACATTGGGGACATTGAGGGGATTGGGGACATTGTCAACATTGAGCAAAAAATGGTCAAAAAGTGGGGAAAAAAATTGGCATAGGGGACACTGGTGCCATTTTGTGGCCATTTGGGGACACGGGGGTGACACCGGGGGTGCCATCGGTGGGGGGGGGGAACCTGGGGGACGCGCACGCCCAGGGCCACCGCCCGCAGGGACACGCCCAGGCACAGATTGCCACCGGCGCTGTCGCCCGCCACGCACACGCGCTCCGCCGTCGAGCCTGGGGACGGCGAGAGGGCGTTGGGGACGTTGGCGAAAATTGGGCGAAAATCGGGGAAAAAATGGGGGGAAAATGGGGGAAATGGGATTGGGGACATTGGGGACATTGGGGACATTGAGGTATTGGGGACATTGAGGTATTGGGGACATTGGGAACACTGGGAACACTGGGGACATTGGGGACATTGGGGACATTGGAGACATTGAAACAAAATGGTGGAAATTGGAGGAAAATTGGGCAAAAATGGGATTGGGAACATTGGGGACATTGAGGGGATTGGGGACATTGGGGGGCATTTGGGACATTGGGGACATTGAGGGGATTGGAGACATTGAAACAAAATGGCGGAAATTGGACGAAAATTGGGCAAAAATGGGATTGGGGACATTGGGGACATTGGGGACATTGAGGTATTGGGAAAAATGGGAGAAAATGGGATTGGGGACATTGGGGACATTGGGGACACTGAGGACATTGGGGACATTGAAGGGACTGGAAACATTGGGGATCTTGGGGACACTGAAACAAAATGGTGGAAATTGGACGAAAATTGGGCAAAAATGGGATTGGGGACATTGGGGACATTGAGAACACTAAGGAGCTTGGGGACATTGGGAACATTGAGAAAAAATGGTGGAAAAATGGGAGAAAATGGGATTGGGGACATTGGGGACATTGGGAACATTGGGGACATTGGGGACACTGGGGACATTGGGGGGCATTGGGGACATTGGGACAAAATGGCGGAAATTGGACGAAAATTGGGAAAAAATGGGATTGGGGACATTGGGGACACTGAGGACATTGGGGACATTGAGAAAAAATGGGGGAAAATTGGGAAAAAATGGGATTGGGGACATTGGGGACATTGGGGACACTGAGGACATTGGGGACATTGAAGGGACTGGAGACATTGGGGACATTGGGGGCATTGAGAAAAAATGGTGGAAAAATGGGAAAAAATTTAATTGGGGACATTGAGGGGATTGGGGACATTGGGGACATTGTCAACACGGAGGACATTGAAGGGATTGGGGACATTGGGAACATTGAGCCAAAAATGGTCAAAAATCGGGGAAAAAAATTGGCATTGGGGACACTGGCGCCATTTTGTGGTCATTTGGGGACACGGGGGTGACACCGGGGGGGCCATCGGGGGCTGGGGGGGGGCCTGGGGGACGCGCACGCCCAGGGCCACCGCCCGCAGGGACACGCCCAGGCACAGATTGCCACCGGCGCTGTCGCCGGCCACGCACACGCGCTCCGCCGTCGAGCCTGGGGACGGCGAGGGAGCGTTGGGGACGTTGGCGAAAATTGGGCGAAAATCGGGGAAAAAATGGGGGGAAAATGGGGGAAAAATGGGGGAAATGGGATTGGAGAAATTGGGGACATTGGGGACATTGAGGGGATTGGGGACATTGGGGACATTGAGAAAAATGGTGGAAAAATGGGATAAAATTGAATTGGGGACATCGGGGACATTGAATGGGTTGGGGACACTGGGAAAAATGGCGGAAATTGGAAGAAAATTGGTAAAAAATGGGATTGGGGACATTGGGGACGTTGGGGACATTGGGGACATTGGGAAAAAACGGGAGAAAAATGGGAAAAAATGGGGACATTGGGGACATTGCGGGTCTTGGGGACTTTGGGAAAAAATGGGAGAAAAATGGGATTGGGGACATTGGGGACACTGATGACATTGGGGACATGGGGAAAAAATGGGGGAAAATTGAGAAAAAATGGGATTGGGGACATTGGGGACATTGGGGACATTGAGGTATTGGAGACATTGGAGACATTGGGGAAATTGGGGACATTGGGGACATTGAGGTATTGGGGACATTGGGGACATTGAGGGGATTGGGGACATTGAAACAAAATGGCGGAAATTGGAGGAAAATTGGGCAAAAATGGGATTGGGGACATTGGGGACATTGAGAAAAAATGGTGGAAAAATGGGAAAAAATTGAATTGGGGACATTGGGGACAATAAATGGGTTGGGGACATTGAAACAAAATGGCGGAAATTGGACGAAAATTGGGCAAAAATTGGATTGGGGACATTGGGGACATTGGGGACATTGGGGACATTGAGAAAAAATGGGGGAAAATTGGGAAAAAATGGGATTGGGGACATTGGGGACATTGGGGACATTGAAGGGACTGGAGACATTGGGGACATTGGGGGCATTGAGAAAAAATGGTGGAAAAAATTTAATTGGGGACATTGAAGGGATTGGGGACATTGGGAACATTGACCAAAAATGGTCAAAAATTGGGGGAAAAAAACGGCATTGGGGGCACTGGCGCCATTTTGTGGCCATTTGGGGACACGGGGGTGACACCGGGGGTGCCATCGGGTGGGGGGGGCCTGGGGGACGCGCACGCCCAGCGCCACCGCCCGCAGGGACACGCCCAGGCACAGATTGCCACCGGCGCTGTCGCCCGCCACGCACACGCGCTCCGCCGTCGAGCCTGGGGACGGCCAAAAGGCGTTGGGGACATCGAGAGAGCGTTGGGGACGTTGGCGAAAATTGGGCGAAAATCGGGGAAAAAATGGGGGAAAAATGGGGCAAAAATGGGGGAATGGGATTGGGGACATTGGGGACATTGGGGACATTGGGGACATTGAGGTATTGGGGACATTGGGGACATTGGGGACATTGGGGACATTGGGGACATTGGGGACATTGAGATATTGGGGACATTGGGGACATTGAAAACACTGAGGAGCTTGGGGACATTGGGGGGGCATTGGGGACATTGGGGACAGTGGGACGAAATGGGAGAAAATTGTGAAAAAATGGGATCGGGGACATTGAGAACATTGGGGACATTGGGGACATTGGGAAAAAATGGGGGAAAATTGGGAAAAAATGGGATTGGAGACATTGGGGACATTGGGGACATTGGGGACACTGAGGACATTGGGGACATTGGGAAAAATGGGATTGGGGACATTGGGGACATTGAGGGGATTGGGGACATTGGGGACATTGGGAAAATTGGGAAAAATGGGATTGGGGACATTGGGGACATTGGGGACATTGAAGAGCTTGAAGACATTGGGACAAAATGGGGGAAAATTGGGAAAAAATGGGATCGGGGACATTGGGGACATTGTCAACACAGAGGACATTGAAGGGATTGGGGACATTGGGAACATTGAGCCAAAAATGGTCAAAAATCGGGGAAAAAAATTGGCATTGGGGTCACTGGCGCCATTTTGTGGCCATTTGGGGACACGGGGGTGACACCGGGGGTGCCATCGGTGTTGGGGGGGGCCTGGGGGACGCGCACGCCCAGCGCCACCGCCCGCAGGGACACGCCCAGGCACAGATTGCCACCGGCGCTGTCGCCCGCCACGCACACGCGCTCTGCCGTCGAGCCTGGGGATGGCCAAAAGGCGTTGGGGACGTTGAGAAAAGAATGGCAAAAATTGGAGAAAAAAACGGGAAAAATGGGATTGGGGACATTGGGGACATTGGGGACATTGGGGACATTGAGGTATTGGGGACATTGGGGGGCATTGGGGACACTGGGACAAAATGGCGGAAATTGGACGAAAATTGGGCAAAAATGGGATTGGGGACATTGGGGACATTGAGGTATTGGGGACATTGGGGACATTGGGGACAGTGAGGTATTGGGGACATTGGGGACAGTGAGGGGATTGGGGACATTGGAGACATTGGGGACACTGGGGATATTGGGAAAAAACAGAAGAAAATTGGGAAAAAATGGGGACATTGGGAACATTGGGGACATTGAGGTATTGGGGACATTGGGGACATTGGGGACATTGAAGGGACTGGAAACATTGGGGACCTTGGGGACACTGAAACAAAATGGTGGAAATTGGACGAAAATTGGGCAAAAATGGGATTGGGGACATTGGGGACATTGAGAACACTAAGGAGCTTGAGGACATTGGGAACATTGAGAAAAAATGGTGGAAAAATGGGAGAAAATGGGATTGGGGACATTGGGGACATTGGGAACATTGGGGACATTGGGGACATTGGGGACATTGGGGGGCATTGGGGACATTGGGACAAAATGGCGGAAATTGGACGAAAATTGGGCAAAAATGGGATTGGGGACACTGGGGACACTGAGGACATTGGGGACATTGAGACAAAATGGGGGAAAATTGGGAAAAAATGGGATTGGGGACATTGGGGACATTGAGGTATTGGGGACATTGGGGACACTGGGAACATTTGGGACAGTGGGGACATTGGGGGACAATGGGGACATTGAAACAAAATGGTGGAAAATGGGCGAAAATTGGGCAAAAATGGGATTGGGGACATTGGGGACATTGGGGACTTTGGGGACTTTGGGGACATGGAAGGGACTGGGGACATTGGGACAAAATGGCGGAAATTGGGCAAAAATTGGGCAAAAATGGGATTGGGGACATTGGGGACATTGGGACAAAATGGGGGAAAATTGGGAAAAAATCGGATTGGGGACATTGGGGTCATTGGGGACATTGGGGACATTGATGTGATTTGGAGACATTGGGGAAAAAATTGGAGGAAAAAGGGAAAAAGGGAAAGATTTCATCCCCCTAAAAGCCCCCAAACCCCCTCCCAACACCCCAAATTTCCCCAAATTTCCCCAAATTTTCCCAAAATCTCTTAAATTTCACCCACCCAGCATCCTGCAGTGTCTCAGGGCCCAGCAGTAGGCGTAGAAACCCTCCCAAAATCCCCCCAAAAATCCAAATTTAATCCCATTTCACTCCCCAAACCCCCCCCAAAACCCCCCCAAAACCCCTCAAAATCACCCCAAAAAATCCCAAATTTTCCCAAAATCCCCCGAATTTCACCCACCCAGCATGCGGCAGTGCCTCAGGGCCCAGCAGTAGGCGTAGAAGCATTCCCAAAAATCCATTTAAACCCGAATTTAACCCCATTTCACCCCCCAAAAACCCCCAAAATCCCCCCAATTTTTCCCAAATTTTCCCAAAATTTTCCCAAAATCCCCCAAATTTCCCCCATTTCACCCACCCAGCATCCTGCAGTGCCTCAGGGCCCAGCAGTAGGTGTAGAAACCCTCCCAAAATCCCCCCAAAAATCCATTTAAACCCAAATTAAACCCCATTTCACCCCCCAAACTCCCCCAAAACCCCTCAAAATCCCCCAAATTTTCCCAAAATCCCCCGAATTTCCCGCACCCAGCATCCTGCAGTGTCTCAAGGCCCAGCAGTAGGCGTAGAAGCATTCCCAAAAATCCATTTAAACCCGAATTTAACCCCATTTCACCCCCCAAAACCCCCGAAATTTTCCCAAAAACCCCCAAATTTCCCCAAATTTTCCCAAAATCTCCCGAATTTCACCCACCCAGCATCCTGCAGTGCCTCAGGGCCCAGCAGTAGGCGTAGAAGCATTCCCAAAAATCCATTTAAACCCGAATTAAACCCCATTTCACCCCCCAAAAACCCCCAAAACTCCCCAAATTTCCCCAAATTTTCCCAAAAACCCCCAAATTCCCCCAAATTTTCCCAAAATCCCAACTCTCACGAGATGTGT
>CM063163.1:7153675-7213659 GCA_031885435.1 Passerculus sandwichensis | reverse complement strand
ACACATCTCGTGAGAGTCCGGGGACAGCGAGGACAGCGCCAGCCACGGTGAGGGGACACTGGGGACACTGGGGACACATTGGGGACAATGGGGACACATTGGGGACAATGGGGACATTGGGGGGATTGGGGACATTGGGGACAATGGGGGGATTGGGGACATTGGGGACATTGGGGACAACGGGAACATCATTGGGGACATTGGGGACATCAGGACAAGGAGGGGACATTGGGGACAATGGGGACATTGGGGATGTTGGGGGGACATTGGGGGGATTGGGGACATTGGGGACAATGGGGACATTGGGGACACATTGGGGACATCATTGGGGACACACAGGGGACATTGGGGACATTGGGGACATTGGGGACACTGGGGACAGTGGGGACATTGGGGGGACATTTGGGGGGACGTTGGGGACATTGGGGGGATTGGGGACATTGGGGACACATTTGGGGACATTGGGGGGACATTGGGGACATTTGGGGAAATTTGGGAGGACTTTGGGTACATTGGGGACAATGGCGACATTGGGGGCGTTGGGGACACATTGGGGACATTGGGGGACATTGGGGACAGTGGGGACAATGGGGACAATGGGGACATTTGGGAGGACTTTAAGGACATTGGGGGCGTTGGGGACATTGGGGACATCATTGGGGACGTTGGGGACATTGGGCACTGTCCCTTTCCGTGTCCCTTTCCCAGCTTGGGGACATTCCGAGGAGCTGCGGCGGCCGCTGTAGGACCGGGGGGTGTCACCGTGTCGTTCTCACCGTGTCATTGTCATCGTGTCGTTGTCACCGTGTCACCGTCACCGCATCATTGTCATTGTGTCACGGTCACCGTGGCATTGTCACCGTCCCAATGTCCCCATTCCGATGTCGCCTCCCTGTGCCCAATGTCCCCAATGTCCTCTCCTTGTCCTGATGTCCCCATTGTCCCCAATGTCCCCAATCCCCCCAATGTCCCCAATGTCCCCAATCCCCCCAATGTCCCCAATGTCCCCAATGTCCCCTCCTTGTCCTGATGTCCCCATTGTCCCCAATCCCCCCAATGTCCCCAATGTCCCCAATGTCCCCTCCTTGTCCTGGTGTCCCCATTGTCCCCAATCCCCCCAATGTCCCCAATGTCCCCAATCCCCCCAATGTCCCCATTGTCCCCAATGTCCCTGATGTCCCCAATGTCCCCAATGTCCCCCCAATCCCCCCAATGTCCCCAATGTCCCCAATCCCCCCCAATGTCCCCAATCCCCCCCAATGTCCCCAATGTCCCCAATGTCCCCAAAGTGTCCCCAATGTCCCCACTGTCCCCAATGTCACCTGTGTGTCCCCAATAAAGTTGAAGCAGCAGCAGTGCCCTCCTTCCTTGGGGACATCGAGGGGACACGGGGGGGGGGGGTGGTGGCACCTGGTGGCACTCGGTGGCTTTGATTGGGGACAATGGGGACATTTGGGGACACCGGTGGTGGCACTTCCTGGGGACATTTGGGGACACCGGTGGTGGCACTTCCTGGGGACATTCCCAGCTCGGAGGTGACGTCATGGCCAGCGCCGTTGCCATGGTGACGGGCGGGGGGGGGGGGGGGGCGGGCACACAAAAAAAAAAATTGCCCCAAAACGGGACAAAATATTCCCCCGAAAGCAGCGGAAAATCTCCACAAAATCGCCCCAAAAATCGCCCCAAAATTGCACAAAAATCGCCCCAAAATTTCTCGTAAATTGCCCCAAAATCTGCCCCAAAAATCTTCCCTAAATTGCCCCCAAATCTCCTCAAAATTGCCCCAAAATTTCTCCTAAATTGCCCCAAAGTTGCCTGAAAATCGCCCCAAAATTGCACAAAAATCACCCCGAAAATCTCCAAAAAAAAATCTCCCCAAAAAATCTGCCCCAACATGGCCCCAGAATCTGCCCCAAATCCCTCAAAATCTTCCAAAATCTTCCCCAAAATCTCCTCAAAATCTGCCCCAAAATCTCCTCAAAATCTGCCCCAAATCCCTCAAAAGTCTTCCCAAAATCTTCCCCAAAATCTTCTCAAATCTGCCCCAAATCCCCCCAAAATCGCCCCAAAATCTCCTCAAAATCTGCCCCAAAATCTCCTCAAAATTGGCCCAAAA
The DNA here is from genome assembly GCA_031885435.1 of Passerculus sandwichensis. Classification (NCBI taxonomy): domain Eukaryota; kingdom Metazoa; phylum Chordata; class Aves; order Passeriformes; family Passerellidae; genus Passerculus; species Passerculus sandwichensis. Next base: position 7,211,543 of record CM063163.1, on the reverse strand, counting down.
TCTCTTCAAAACCTGCCCCAAACCTGCCCCAAATCCCTCAAAAATCTTCCCCAAAATCTCCTCAAAATCTGCCCCAAAATCCCTCAAAATCTGCCCCAAATCTGCCCCAAATCCTTTAAAAATCGCCCCAAAATCCCTCAAAATCTGCCCCAAATCCCTCAAATGTCTTCCCCCCAAAAATCTTCCCCAAAATCTTCCCCAAAATCTTCCCCAAAATCTCCCCAAAATCCGCCCAAAATCCCCCAAAATTCGCCCCCCCAAAACCGATTTCAGGAATTTTCGGGCCAATTTTCGGGGCATTTTTGGGGCCGTTCCATCCATTTTTCGGGGCCGTTTCCGACGTTTTCCCTCCCCCCCTCCCGTCTGTCTGTCCGTCTGTCCGTCCCCTCGTGTCCGTCTGTCCGTCCGTCCGTCCCCTCGGTCACGGCCTTGACCCCCCCCCCCTCCCCTCCCCCCCTCGGTGAGCGGGAAGTGACGGCTGGAAAGGGGGGGGGAGGGGGGGGAGGTTTTGTAACATCCCCCCCACCGGACAGACAGACGGACACAGAGGGACACAGAGGGACAGAGGGACACACAGAGAGGGACAGACGGACACGCAGAGGGGACAGACGGACACGGGACAGGACAGAGAGGGACAGACGGACACAGAGACAGACACAGGGACAGAGGGACACGCAGAGGGACAGACGGACACAGGGGACAGGACAGAGAGGGACAGAGAGGGACAGACGGACACAGGGACAGAGGGACATAGAGAGGGGACACGGGGACAGGACAGAGGGACACAGGGGACAGGGCAGAGAGGGACAGACGGACACAGAGAGGGACAGAGGGACACACAGAGAGGGACAGACGGACACACAGAGGGACAGACGGACACAGGGGACAGGACAGAGTGGGACAGACGGACACAGAGAGGGACAGACGGACACAGGGGACAGAGGGACACAGGGACAGGACAGAGAGGGACAGACGGACACGGGACAGACGGACACAGGGGACAGGGCAGAGAGGGACAGACGGACACACAGAGGGACAGACGGACACAGAGAGGGACAGACGGACACAGAGAGGGACAGAGGGACACAGGGAACAGGACAGAGAGGGACAGAGAGGGACAGACGGACACAGGGGACAGGGCAGAGGGACAGACGGACACAGGGGACAGGGCAGAGGGACAGACGGACACAGAGGGACAGAGGGACACAGAGAGGGACAGAGGGACACAGGGACAGGACAGAGAGGGACAGAGGGACACGGGGACAGACAGACGGACACACAGAGAGGGACACGGGGATAGGACAGACGGACACAGGGACAGACGGACACAGAGAGGGGACAGAGGGACACAGGGACAGACGGACACAGAGAGGGACACGGGGATAGGACAGACGGACACGGGGACAGACGGACACAGGGGACAGAGGGACACAGAGAGGGACAGACGGACACACAGAGAGGGGACAGAGGGACAGACGGACACGGGGACAGGACAAACGGGTGGACACAGAGACAGACGGACACAGGGACAGAAACAGGGACAGACGGACACACAGAGGGACAGACGGACACAGGGACAGACGGACACAGGGGACAGACGGACAGACGGACATGGCCGGAGCTGCCCTGGCGCTGCTGCTGCTGCTGCTGCTGAGCCCGAGGGACAGACGGACAGACGGACATGGCCGAGCTGCCCTGGCGCTGCTGCTGCTGCTGCTGCTGAGCCCGAGCCTCGGTGCGTGAGGGACCCCTCCCAAAATCCGCCCAGAGACCCCCAAAAATCCCCCCGGGGACCCCCCCAAAATCTGCCCCAGAGACCCCAAAAATCCCCCCAAGACCCAAAATCTGCCCCGGGGACCCCAAAATCCCCTCACAGAGACCCCCAAATCTGCGCCGGGGACCCCCAAATCTGCCCCAGGGACCCCCAAAATCCCCTCACAGAGACCCCCAAAACGCCCCCAAACCCCCCAAATCCCATCCAGACCCCCCAAATCCTCCCCAACCACCCCCCAGAGACCCCCAAATCTTCCCCAAACCCCCCCAAAACCCCCTCAAGACCCCCCCAAAAACCCCTCAGGACCCCTCCAGATCTCCCCCAAATCCCCTCAGGACCACCCAAATCCCCCCCAAATCCCCTCAAGACTCCCCCAAAACCCCCCAAGACCCCCCCAAACCTCCTCAGGATCCCCCAAAACGCCCCCAGACCCCTCAAATCCCCCCCAAATCCCCTCAAGACTCCCCCAAATCCCCTCAGGACCCCCCAAATCCCATCCAGACCCCCCAAATCCCCCCCAAACCCTCCCCAAATCCCCCAAACCCCCTCAGGAACCCCTCCCCTAATTCTCCCCAGGTGTCCCCACGGAGCCCCCCCCTCACTCGGAGCCCCCCCCTCGATCGGAGCCCCCCCCTCACTCGGAGCCCCCCCCCCCGTGCGACCCCTCCAAACCCTCCCCAAATCCCCTCAGGACCCCCTCAAATCCCCCCAAACCCCCCAAATTCGCCCAAATCCTCTCCGGACCCCCCAAATCCCATCCAGACCCCCCCAAACCTCCCCAAATCCCCTCAAGACTCCCCCAAATCCCCCAAGACCCCCCGAAACCTCCTCAGGACCCCCAGAATCCCCCCAAAACCCCCAAATTCCCCCAAATCCCATCCAAAACCCCTCAAGACCCCTCCCCTAATTCTCCCCAGGTGTCCCCACGGAGCCCCCCCTCAATCGGAGCCCCCCCCCCCTCCGTGCGACCCCCCAAAACCCCCCCAAATCCCCCCAAATCCCCTCAGGACCCCCCAAATCCCCTCAAGACCCCCCCAAAAACCCCTCAGGACCCCCCCAAACCCCCCAAAAACGCCCCCAGACCCCCCAAACCCTCCCCACATCCCTCAGGACCCCCCCAGGACCTCCCAAAACCCCTCAAATTCCCCCAAATCCCCTCCAAAACCCCTCAGGACCCCCAAACCCCCCCCAAAACGCCCCAGACCCCCCAAACCCTCCCCAAATCCCCCCCAAATCCCCCCCAAATCCCTCCAAAACCCCTCAGGACCCTCCCAAACCCCCCCAAAACGCCCCCAGACCCCCCAAACCCTCCCCAAATCCCCCCCAAATCCCCCCCAAATCCCCTCCGGACCCCCCAAATCCCTCAAGACCCCCCCAAAAACCCCTCAGGACCCCTCCAGATCTCCCCCAAATCCCTCAGGACCCCCCAAACCTCCCCAAATCCCCCCAAATACCCCCCAAAAACGCCCCCAGACCCCTCAAATCCCCCCAAAAACCCCTCAGGACCCCTCCCCTAATTCTCCCCAGGTGTCCCCACGGAGCCCCCTCCTCGATCGGAGCCCCCCCCTCCCCCACCCCCGTGCGACCCCTCCAAAACCCCCCCAAATCCCCCCAAAACCGCCCAAACCCTGCCCAAATCCCCTCAGGACCCCCCAAATCCCATCCAGACCCCCCCAAACTCCCCCCCAATCCCCCCAAAACCCCTCAGGACCCCCCAAACCCCCCAAAAACGCCCCAGACCCCCAAAACCCCCAAATTCCCCCCAAATCCCCCCAAAACCCCTCAAGACCCCTCCCCTAATTCTCCCCAGGTGTCCCCACGGAGCCCCCCCCTCACTCGGAGCCCCCCCCTCACTCGGAGCCCCCCCCTCAATCGAGCCCCCCCCTCCCCACTCCCGTGCGGCCCCTCCAAAACCCCCCCAAATCCCCTCAAGACCCCCCCAGGACACCCCAAAAGCCCCAAACCCTGCCCAAATCCCCTCAGGACCCCCTCAAATCCCCCCAAAACCCCCCAAATTCGCCCCAAATCCTCTCCGGACCCCCCAAATCCCATCCAGACCCCCCCCAAACCCTCCCCAAATCCCCTCAAGACTCCCCCAAAGCCCCCCAAGACCCCCCCCAAACCTCCTCAGGACCCCCCAAATCCTCCCCAAATCCCCTCAAGACTCCCCCAAATCCCATCCAGACCCCCCAAATTCCCCCCAAATCCCCTCCAAAACCCCTCAGGACCCCCCAAAATCCCCCCAAATTCCCCCCAAATCCCCTCCAAAACCCCTCAGGACCCCCCAAAGCCCCCAAACCCTCCCACATCCCATCAGGACCCCCAAACCCTCCCCAAATCCCCTCCGGACCCCCCAAATCCCATCCAGACCCCCCAAATTCCCCCAAATCCCCTCCAAAACCCTCAGGACCCCCCCAAATCCCCCCCAAATCCCATCCAGAACCCCCAAATCCCCTCCAAACCCCCTCAGGACCCTCCCCTAATTCTCCCCAGGTGTCCCCACGGAGCCCCCCCTCACTCGGAGCCCCCCCCTCACTCGGAGCCCCCCCCCCGTGCGACCCCTCCCTGGCGCCGATCGCGGGGGGGCGGGGGGAGCTGGCGGGGGGAGGGGCGGTGCTGCTCTACCGCTGCCCCCCCGGCTCCGCCCCCTCCCCCACCGCCCTGCGCCGCTGCGGGCCCGGGGGCGCTGGGACCCCCTGCCCGGGGGGGGCACCCCAAAGTGCCAAGGTGAGCGTTTGGGGGGGTCCTGAAGGGATTTGGGGGGTCCTCAAGAGATTTGGGGGGGTTTGGGTGGGATTTGGGGGCGTTTTGGGGGGGTTTGGGGGGGATTTTGGGGGGTCTGGATGGGATTTGGGGGGATATTGAGGGGTTTTGGGGGGTCCTGAGGGGGTTTTGGGGGGGTTTGGAAGGGTCTGGATGGATTTGGGGGGAGTTTGGGGGGTCCTGAAGGGATTTGGGGGGAGTTTGGGGGGTCCTGAGGGGTTTGGGTGGGATTTGGGGGGAGTTTGGGGGGTCCTGGGGGTTTTAGGGGGGCTTAAGTGAGATTTGTGGGGGATTTGGGAGCGTTTTGGGGGGATTTGGGGGCGTTTGGGGGGATTTGAGGGGTCTTGAGGGGGTTTGGGGGGGATTTGGGGGGGTCCTGAGGGGGATTTGGGGGAGTTTGGGGGGTCTGGATGGGATTTGGGGGGGATTTGGGGGAGTTTGGGGGGTCTTGAGGGGGTCTTAAGGATTTTGGGGGTCCTGAGGGGGTTTTGGGGGGGGGGCCCGGGGGGCGCTGGGACCCCCTGCCCGGGGGGGGCACCCCCAGGTGCCAAGGTGAGCATTTGGGGGCATTTTGGGGGGTCCTGGGGAGTTTGGGGGGATTTGGGGGGGATTTGGGGGCGTTTTGGGGGGGGTTTGGGGGTTTTGGGGGGTCCTGAGGGGGTTTTGGGGGATTGGGGGGAGTTTGGGGGGTCTGGATGGGATTTGGGGGGTCCTGAGGGGGATTTGAGGGGGTCCTGGGGGGGTTTAGGGGGCCTTGAGTGAGTTTTGGGGGGGATTTGGGGGGGTCTTGACGGGTTTTGGGGGGATTTGGGGGGTCCTTGAGGGTGTTTTGGGGGCAGTTTGGGGGGTCCTGAGGGGGTTTGGGGGGTTTGGGGGAGTTTGGGGGGTCCTGGGGGGTTTTGGGGGCGTTTTGGGGGGGTTTGGGGGAGTTTGGGGGGTCCTGAGGAGTTTTGGGGGGGGTTCCAGAGGGGAACTGGGACCCCTGCCCGGGGGGGCACCCCCAGGTGCCAAGGTGAGCGTTTGGGGGTGTCCTGGGGGAGTTTGGGGGGTCCTGAGGGGGTTTGAGGGGGTCCTGAGGGGGTTTGGGGGGGTCCTGAGGGGATTTGGGGGGGGGTTGGGGGTTTTGGGGAGGTTTGGGTGGGATTTTGGGGGGTTTGGGGGGAGTTTGGGGGGTCCTGAGGGGGTTTTGGGGGTCCTGAGGGGGTTTTGGGGAAGTTTTGGGGGGAGTTTGGGGGGTCTGGATGGGATTTGGGGGAGATTTTGGGGGAGTTTGGGGGGTCTGGATGGGATTTGAGGGGAGTTTGGGGGGCTTTGGGTGGGATTTGGGGGGAATTTGGGGGGTCCTGGGGGGGTTTGGGGGCGTTTGGGGGGCGTTTGGGGGGTTTTGGGGGGTCCTGAGGGGGTTTTGGGGGGGTCCTGGGGGGTTTAGGGGGCCTTGAGTGAGTTTGGGGGGGATTTGGGGGGGTCTTGACGGGTTTTGGGGGGATTTGGGGGGAGTTTGGGGGGTCCTGAAGGATTTGGGGGGGTTTGGTGGGATTTGGGGGGAGTTTGGGGGGTCTGGATGGGATTTGGGGGGGTCTTGAGGGGTTTTGGGGGGATTTGGGGGGTCCTGAGGGATTTGGGGTGAGTTTGGGGAGTCTGGATGGGATTTGGGGGGGTCTTGAGGGTTTTTTGGGGGGGGCTGGGGGGATTTGGGGGGGATTTGGGGGGGATTTTCGGAGGAATTTTGGGGGAGATTTTGGGGATATTTTCGGGGCTATTTTGAGGGAATTTCGGGGGGATTTTGGGGATTTTTTTGGGGTTTTTGGGGGGATTTTTGGGGGGATTTTTGAGATTTTTTAAGGGAATTTTGGGGATTTTTGGGGTTTTTGGGGGGTTTTTGGGGGGATTTTTGATGGGATTTTGAGATTTTTTAAGGGAATTTTGGGGCGATTTTCGGGGCTATTTTGAGGTAATTTCTGGGGGATTTTGGGGGGATTTTCGGGGCGATTTTCGTGGCTATTTTAAGGGAATTTCGGGGGGATTTTGGGGTTCCTTATCTCTCTCCCACCCCCCATTTTTTACCCCCTCCCCAGCCGTGTGGTTTTGGGGAATTTAGGGGTTTTTTGGGATTTTTTCGGGGGGATTTTTTGGGGGCATTTTTGGATTTTTTCGGGGCGAATTTTTGGGTTTCTTTGGGTTTTTTGGGGGGGTTTTGATGGTTCCCATGGGGTTTTTTTGGGGGTCATGGGTGGATTTTTGGGGGGATTTTTGAGGGGGATTTCGGGGCGATTTTTGGGGGATTTTTTTGGGGTTCCCAGTTTGAGTTTTTGGGGGTCCTGGGTGGATTTTTGGGGGGATTTTTGGGGGATTTTCGTGGCGATTTTCGTGGCTATTTTAAGGCAATTTCTGGGGTATTTTGTGTTTCTTTACCTCTCCCTTGCCCCCCTCCCAGCCGTGTGGTGCCCGGGCCCGCTGGAGTTCGAGCACGGCTGGTTCTACCCGCGGGGGGGGCGGCACCCGCCGGGCTCGGTGCTGCGCTACGGCTGCCAGGGGGGGTTCGCACTGAGGGGACCCCCCGAGAGGCGCTGCGGGAACGGGGGGCGCTGGGAGGGGCCCGACCCCGTCTGCGACGATGGATGTGAGCAGCTTTGGGGGTCCTGGGGGGTTTGGGGTCATTTTGGGGGGGTTTGGGGTGATTTGGAGGGGGTTTGGGGGGGTTTGAGGGGATTTGGGGGGGATTTTGGGGGGGGTTTGGGGGGGATTTGGGGGGACCTGGGGGGGTTGGTGGGATTTTGAGGGGTCTAAAGGGGGGATTTTGGGTCTGGGGGGCATTTGAGGGGGTTTTGGGGGGTTTTGGGGTTCCTAGAGGGTTTTGGGGGGGGATTTGGGGGGATTTTGGGGGGGTTTGGGGGAGGTTTGGGGGGTCCTGGAGGGGTTTGGGGGGATTTGGGGGGTCCTAGGGGGGTTTTGAGGGGATTTTGAGGGGGTTTGGGGGGGTCCTAGGAGGTTTTGGGGGATATTTGGGGGGGTTTTGAGGGGACTTTGGGGGGTCCTGGAGGGTTTGGGGGGGTTTTGGGGGTCCTGGGGGGGGTTTTGGGGGGCGCTGGAGGGGCCCGACCCCGTCTGCGACGATGGATGTGAGCGGATGGGGGGGTCCCGAGGGGATTTGAGGGGGGTTTGGGGGGTCCTGGTGGGGAAATGGGGGCGTTTGAGGGGGTTCTGGGGGGGGTTTTAGGGGTCCTGGGGGTGGTCCTAGGGGGGTTTGGGGGGGATCTGGGGGGTTTTTGGGGGGATTTGGGGTCATTTTAGGGGGGTTTGGGGTGATTTGGGGGGATTTTTGGGGGTTTTGGGGGGGTCCTAGAGGGTTTTGGGGGGGGGATTTGGGGGGATTTTGGGGTGGTTTGAGGGGATTTGAGGGAGTTTGCAGGGTCTTAGGGGGATTTGGGGGAGGATTTGGGGGGTCCCTAGGGGGGTTTGAGAGGATTTTGAGGGGGTTTGGGGAGGGGTCCTAGGGGGTTTTGGGGGAGATTTGGGGGGATTTTGGGGGTTTTGAGGGGCTTTGGGGGGTCCTGGAGGGGTTTTGGGGGCATTTGAGAGAATTTTGGGGGGTTTGGGGGAGGTTTGGGGGCCTCTGGAGGGTCCTGGGGGGGGAGGTGTTGGGCTCTTTTTGGGCTCTTTTCGGGCTCTTTTTGACCTATTTTCGGGCCGATTTTGGGGCTATTTTCGGGCTCTTTTCGATCTCTTTTTGAGCTCTTTTCGGGCTCTTTTTGAGCTCTTTTCGGGCTGATTTTGGGCTGGTTTCGGGCTCTTTCCGGGCTCTTTTCGAGCTCTTTTTGAGCTCTTTTTGAGCTATTTTCAGGCTCTTTTCGGGCTCTTTTCGAGCTCTTTTCGGGCTCTTTTTGAGCTATTTTTCGGGCCGATTTTGGGCTGGTTTCGGGCTCTCTTCGAGCTCTTTTCGAGCTCTTTTTGGGCTATTTCTGGGCTGGTTTTTGAGCTCTTTTCGGGCTCTTTTTGAACTATTTTCGGGCCGATTTTGGGCTGGTTTCGGGCTCTTTTCAAGCTTATTTTGAGCTATTTTCGGGCTATTTTCGGGCCATTTTCGGGCCTATTTCGGGCTCTTTTCGAGCTCTTTTTGGGCTCTTTCTGGGCTGGTTTTCGATCACTTTTCGAGCTCTTTTTGGGCTCTTTTCGAGCTATTTTCGAGCTCTTTTCGGGCTCCTATTCTGGCTCTTTTTGAGCTCTTTTCGGGCCGATTTTGGGCTGGTTTCGGGCTCTTTTCAAGCTTATTTTGAGCTATTTTCGGGCCATTTTCGGGCCGATTTCGGGCTCTTTTCAGCTTATTTTGAGCTACTTTCGGGCTCTTTTCGGGCTCTTTTCGGGCTGATTTTGAGCTCTTTTCGAGCTCTTTTTTTGAGCTATTTTCGGGCCGATTTCGGGCTATTTTCGGGCTCTTTTCGGGTTCATTTTGAGCTCTTTTCGAGCTGTTTTTGAACTCTTTTCGGGCCGATTTCAAGCTCTTTTTGAGCTCTTTTTGAGCTATTTTCGGGACGATTTTGGGCTGGTTTCGGGCTATTTTCGGGCGGATTTTCGGGCTATTTTCGGGCGGATTTCGGGCTATTTTCGGGCTGTTTTGGGGCTCTTTTTGACCTATTTTTGAGCTCTCTTTGACCTCTTTTCGGGCTAATTTCGGAGTCTTTCTGAGCTATATTCGGGCTATTTTCGGGCCGATTTCGGGCTAATTTCGGGCTCTTTTTGAGCTATTTTCGGGCTCTTTTCGGGCTCTTTCCGGTCTCTTTCCGGTCTCCTTTCCCCTCTCCCCGCCCTGACCCCCGTGCTCCCCCAGCCGGTGACTGCCCGGCCCCGGCCGTGCCCCCGGGCGGGACCATGGAGGGCTCCCGGGCTCGGTTCTCGGTCGAGGGCGTCGTTCGCTTCCGCTGCCGCCCGGGGCTGCTGCTCGTGGGCTCGGCCGAGCGCCGCTGCCTCGAGGGGGCGCGTGGAGCGGCACCGAGCCCCGGTGCCGAGGTGAGGAGGGGTCCCAAAGGGGTCCCGAGGGGGTTTTGGGGGGTCCTGAGGGTTTTGGGGGGGTCCCAAGGGGGTCCCGAAGGGGTTTTGGGGGGTCCTGGGGGGGTTTTGGGGGGTCCCAAATGGTCCTGGGTGGGTTCTGGAGCGGCACCGAGCCCCGGTGCCGAGGTGAGGAGGGGTCCCCAGGGGGTCCCGAGGGGTCCCAAAGGGGTTTTGGGGTGATTTGGGAGGGTCCTGAGGGGTTTTGGGAGATCTTGAGGGGGTTCGGGAGGAATTTGGGGGTCCTGGGTGGGTTCCAGAGGGGTCCCAAAGGGGTTTGGGGTGATTTGGGGGGGGTCCTGAGAGTTTTGGGGGGTTCTGGGGGGATCTGAGAGGGTTTTGGGGGGGTTTTGGGGGATCCAAGGAGTCCTGGGGGGGTTCTGGGGGGGTTTGAGAGGGTTTTGGGGGGATCTTGTGGGGTCCAGAGGGGTCCCAAGGGGGTCTTGGGGGTTTTGGAGGTCCAGGGGGGTCTGGAGGGGTCCCAAGGGGTCTTGAGGGAGTTCTGGGGGGGTCCCAAGGGGTCCTGGGGGGGTTTTGGGGGGGTCTGGGGGGTCCCAAGGGGTCTTGGGGGGGTTTTGGGGGGATTTGAGAGGGTTTTGGGGGGGTTTTGGGGGATCCCAAGGGGTTTTGGGGGGGTTCTGGGGGGGTTTTGAGGGGTTTTGGGGGGTCTGGGGGGGTCCTGGGGGGGCTTTGGGGGGGTTTTGGGGGGGCAGGTTTCCTGTGAGGGTCCCAAAGGTGACCCCGATGTCGCCGCCCCCAGACCCAAATTCCTTCGACACCCCCGAGGACGCGGCCGAGGCGTTCCTGGCGTCCCTGACCCAAACCGTGGAGGCGGCCGAGGCCAACCGCACCCAGGGTGGGTCTGGGGTCTTTGGGGGGTTTTGGGGGGTTTTGGGGGGTCCCAGAGGGTCCTGGGGTGTGTTTTTGGGGGGTTTTTTTGGGGGGGTTTGGGGGGTTTTGGGGCGTTCCTGGCGTCCCTGACCCAAACCGTGGAGGCGGCCGAGGCCAAACCGGAGCCAGGGTGGGGGTCCCGGAGGGTTTTGGGGGGTCTTTGGGGGGTCCTGGGGGTCTTTGAGGGGTTTTTGGGGGGTCCTGGGGGTTTTGTGGGGTGTTTGGGGGGTCTTTGGGGGGTCCCGGGGGGTTTTGGGGGGTCCTGGGGGTATTTGCGGTGGTTTTGGGGTGATTTGGGGCTGTTTGGGGGTGGTTTTGGGGGATTGGGGTTGATTTTCGGGTGGTTTTTGGGGTGACTTTGGGGCTGGTTTTTGAGTTGGTTTTTGGGGTGATTTTTTGGGCTGTTTTGGGGTGATTTCAGGGGGAGTTTTGGGGTGATTTTTGGGGCTGTTTGGGGGTGGTTTTTGGGGTGATTTTTTGGAGTGGTTTTGGGGTGATTTTAGGCTGTTTTGGGTGATTTGAGGTGGTTTTTGGAGTGGTTTTGGGGTGATTTGGGGCGGTTTTGGGTGATTTTTGACTGGTTTTGGGGTGATTTGGGGTGGGTTTTGGGGTCGATTTTGGGGGGGATTTGGGGTAGTTTGGGGCTGGTTTTTGGGTCGTTTTGGGGGTGGTTTTGGGGTGATTTTTGGAGTGGTTTTGGGTGATTTTAGGTGGTTTTTGGCTGGTTTTGGGCTGATTTTTGACTGATTTTGGGTGGTTTGGGGTGATTTGGGCTGGTTTTGGGGTCGTTTTGGCTGATTTGGGGGTGATTTTCGGGTGCTTTTTGGGGTGACTTTGGGGCTGGTTTATGGGTGATTTTTGGAGTGGTTTTGGGGTGATTTGAGGTGGTTTTTGGGCTGTTTTGGGGTGATTTCAGGGGGTTTTTGGGCTGGTTTTGGGGTGATTTTGGGCTGTTTTGGGGCTGATTTTGGGCGGTTTTGGGGTGATTTCAGGGGGGTTTTTGGGGTGACTTTTGGGGTGGTTTTGGGGTGATTTGAGGTGGTTTTTGGGGCGGTTTTTGGGCTGTTTTGGGGTGATTTGGGGCGGTTTTGGGGTGATTTCAGGGGGTTTTTGCGGTGGTTTTGGGCTGTTTTGGGGTGGTTTTGGGCGATTTGGGGGTGATTTTCGGGTGGTTTTTGGGGGGAATTTGGGGCTGTTTTTTGAGTTGGTTTTGGGGTGACTTTTGGAGTGGTTTTGGGGTGATTTGGCTGGGTTTTGGGGTCGATTTTGGGGTGGTTTTTGGGGTTGTTTTGGGCTGGTTTGGGGGGTAATTTTGGGCTGGTTTTTGGGGTGGTTTGGGGGTGATTTTGGGGTGATTTTGAGGTGGGTTTTGGGCTGGTTTTGGGGTGATTTTGGACTGGTTTTTGGGCTGGTTTTGGGATGATTCTGGGCTCTTTTGGGGTGATTTCAGGTGGCTTTTGGGGTGGTTTTTGGCTGTTTTTGGGGTGATTTTGGGCTGGGTTTGGGGTGGTTTTTGGGGTGTTTTTAAGTTGGTTTTTGGCTGTTTTTGGGATGGTTTTGGGCTGGTGGTTTTGGGGTGATTTGGGGTTGGTTTTGGGCTGGTTTTAGGGGTGGTTTTTGGGGTGGTTTTTGGGGTGGTTCTGGCTTTTTTTGGGGTTGTTTTTGCAGGGGTTTTAGGGTGATTTGGGCTGGTTTGGGGGTAATTTGGGGTATTTGTTGGGTGTTTTTTGGGCGTTTTTGGGCTGGTTTTGGGCTGGATTTGGGTGATTTTGGGCAGGTTTCAGTGCAGTTTTCAGTGCGGTTTTTGGGGTGATTTTGGACTGGTTTTGGGGCGGTTTTTTTGACCATTTTTGGGCTGGTTTGGGGTGATTTTGGACTGGTTTGGGGGCATTTTTGGACCATTTTTGGGCTGGTTTTGGGGTGATTTTGGGCAGGTTTCAGCGCGGTTTTCCATGCGGTTTTTGGGGTGATTTTGGGCTGGTTTTGGGCGGTTTTTTTACCGTTTTTGGGCTGGTTTTTGGGGTGGTTTTGGGCAGGTTTCAGTGCAGTTTTTGGGGTGATTTTGGACTGGTTTTGGGGTGTTTTTTTGACCGTTTTTGGGGTGGTTTTGGGGTGATTTTGGGCAGGTTTCAGTGCAGTTTTCAGGGCGGTTTTTGGGGTGATTTTGACTGGTTTCGGGGCGTTCTTTTGACCGTTTTTGGGCTGGTTTTGGGGTGATTTTGGACTGGTTTTGGGGCGGTTTTTTTGACCATTTTTGGCTGGCTTTGAGGTGGTTTTGGGCAGGTTTCAGTGCAGTTTTTGGGCTGGTTTTTGGGGTGATTTTGGACTGGTTTTGGGCGCTTTTTGACCATTTTTGGGTGGTTTTGGGTGATTTTGGACTGGTTTTGGGGCGTTTTTTGGATCATTTTTGGGCTGGATTTGGGGTGATTTTGGGTGGTTCGGGGCGTTTTTGGACCATTTTTGGCTGGTTTTGGGTTGGTTTTGGGCAGGTTTCAGTGCAGTTTTCTTTGCGGTTTTTGAGATGATTTTGGACTGCTTTGGGGTGTTTTTTTGACCATTTTTGGGCTGGTTTTGGGGTGATTTTGGGCTGGTTTCAGTGCAGTTTTCGGTGCGGTTTTTGGGGTGATTTTGGGGCGTTTTTTTGACCATTTTTGGGCTGGTTTTGGGGTGATTTAGGGCAGGTTTCAGTGCAGTTTTCAGGGCGGTTTTTGGGGTGATTTTGGACTGGTTTCGGGGCGTTCTTTTGACCGTTTTTGGGCTGGTTTTTGGGGTGATTTTGGGCTGGTTTTGGGGCATTTTTTTGACCATTTTTGGGCTGGTTTTGGGGTGGTTTTGGGCCGGTTTCAGTGCAGTTTTCGGGGTGATTTTGGACTGGTTTTGGGGCGTTTTTTTACCATTTTTGGGCTGGCTTTGGGGTGGTTTTGGGCTGGTTTCAGCGCAGTTTTCCGTGCGGTTTTTGGGGTGGTTTTGGACTGATTTTGGGGTGTTCTTTTGGACCGTTTTTGGGCTGGTTTTGGGATGATTTTGGACTGGTTTTGGGGTGTTTTTTCTGACCATTTTTGGGCTGGTTTTGGGGTGGTTTCAGTGCAGTTTTCCGTGCGGGTTTCGGGGTGATTTTGCACTGGTTTTGGGGTGTATTTTGACCATTTTTTGGCTGGTTTTTGGGGTGATTTTGGACGGGTTTTGGGGTGTTTTTTTGACCATTTCCGTGCGGTTTTTGGGGTGATTTTGGACTGGTTTTGGGGTTTTTTTTGACCATTTTTGGGCTGGTTTTGGGGTGATTTTGGGCTGGTTTTGGGGCGTTTTTTTACCGTTTTTGGGCTGACTTTGGGGTGATTTTTGGCAGGTTTCAGTGCAGTTTTCGGGGTGATTTTGGACTGGTTTTCGGGTGTTCTTTGGACCGTTTTTGGGCTGGTTTTTGGGGTGATTTTGGACTGGTTTTGGGGCGTTTTTTTGGACCGTTTTTGGGTTGGCTTTGGGGTGATTTTGGGCAGGTTTCAGTGCAGTTTTCGGTGCGGTTTTGGACTGGTTTTGGGGCGTTTTTTGGACCATTTTTGGGCTGGCTTTGGGGTGGTTTTGGGCAGGTTTCAGTGCAGTTTTCGGTGCGGTTTTGGACTGGTTTCGGGGCGTTTTTTGGACCATTTTTGGGCTGGTTTTGGGGTGGTTTTGGGCAGGTTTCAGTGCAGTTTTCCGTGCGGTTTTTGGGGTGATTTTGCACTGGTTTTGGGGCGTTTTTTTGACCATTTTTGGGCTGGTTTTGGGGTGATTTTGGGCTCCCCCCAGAGAGGGTCTCATGGGGGTCCCAGGGGTCTCACGGGGGTCTCCGGTGGTCTCAGAGGCCACGAGCAAGCGTCGGATCCGCCTGGACGGGGCCGGGGCCCTGAACGTGTTCCTGGTGCTCGACGCCTCGCGCAGCGTCAACGCCCGCGACTACGAGAGCGCCCGCGACGCGCTGGGGGAGCTGGTGGAGAAGGTGCCCCGAAAAAACCCCAAAAATACCCCCGAAAATACCCCAAAAATGACCCAAAAACACCCCGAAAATATCCCCTAAAGTACCCCTAAAATGTCCCAAAATATCCCAAAAACATCCCTAAAAATACCCCCAAAATACCCTCAAAAACACCCCCAAAAAATATCCCAGAAATGACCCAAAAAATACCCCAAAAATGCCCCCAAAAATACCCCAAAAATGCCCCAAAAGTACCCCCCAAAAATCCCCTTCAAACCCCACAAATCCCCTCTGAGACCCCACAAACCCCTTTTAGAGTCCCCCAAAAAATCCAATTTAAACCCCAAAAAATCCCATTTTAAACCCCACAAACCCCCTCTAACCACCCCAAAAAAAACCCCAAATCCCATAAAATCCCATAAAATCCCATAAAATCCCACAAAATCCCATTTTTCCCCCATGGCAGATCGCCAGTTTCGGGGCGGTGCCGCGCTATGGGGTGCTGACGTTCGGCTCCGAGCCCCGCGTGGTTCTGAGCCCCACGGAGCCGAGCGCCAGCGACGCGGCCGCCGTGCGGGAACGGCTCCGGGGGATGAGCCTGGAAGGTGGGGAAATCTGGGGGTTTTGGGGTTTTTTGGGGTTTTTGGGGTTTTTTGGGGTTTGGGGGTTTTTGGGGGTTTTGGGGGTTTTTGGGGGTTTGGGGTTTGGAGGTTTTTGGGGTTTTTTGGGGGTTTTTTTGGGGGGTTTTTGGGGGGTTTTGGGGGGTTTTTGGGGTTTGGAGTTTGGGGGATTTGGGGTTTGGGATTTGGGGTTTGGGGGATTTGGGGTTTTTGGGGTTTGGGGTTTTTGGGGTTTGGGATTGAGGGATTTGGGGTTTTGGGGATTGAGGGATTTGGGGTTTTTGGGGTTTGGGATTGAGGGATTTGGGATTTGGGGTTTGGGATTGAGGGATTTGGGATTTGGGGTTTGGGGTTTGGGGATTTGGGGTTTGGGATTGAGGGATTTGGGGTTTGGGATTGAGGGATTTGGGGTTTGGGGTCCCAGGAACGGCTTCGGGCCATGAGCCTGGAAGGTGGATTTGGGGTTTTTGTGTTTTTTTGGGGGGTTTTGGGGTTTTTGGTGTTTTTGGGGATTTGCGGTTTTGGGGGATTTGGGGTTTGGGATTGGAGGTTTTGACATTGAAGGATTTGGGTTTTTTTGGGGGCTTTCTCTGCAATCTCCACCGGGTTTTTTGGGATTTTTGGGATTTCTATGAATTCCCTGCAATCTCCACCGGGTTTTTTTTTTTGTTTTTTTGGGGTTTCTATGGATTTTGTGGGGTTTTCTGTGGGGCCTGTGGGGTTCACGGGGTTTGGGTGTATCCTGTCCGATCTCCGCCGGGTTTTTTTTTCAATTTTCTCCATTTTTGGGGTCCCCTTTGCCCCCCAGAGCACTCGCAGGCGCCGGGCACCAACCTGGCGCAGGCTCTGCGCGCGGTGTACGCGCTGCTGGTGCAGCAGGAACGCGCCGAGGAGCTGCAGGGGCTGCGCCCGGCGCCGGTGACCAACAGCACGCGGCACGTCATCGTCATCATGAGCGACGGTGGGACCCCAAAAATCACCCCAAAAATCTGACCCAGGAACCCCAGGAACCCCGAAAACCCAAAAATCCCCGTTGAAATGGCCCCAGGAACCCCAAAAATACCAAAAATCCAACTCAAAACCAACCCAGGAACACCAAAAACCCCAAAAATCCGACCCAGGGACCCCAAAAACCCCAAAATCCCACCCAAAACCAACCAGGAACCCCAAAGACCCCAAAAATCCAACTCAAAACCAACCCAGGAACACCAAAAACCCCAAAAATCCGACCCAGGAACCCCAGAAACCCCAAAAACCCAAAAATCCCCACTGAAATGGCCCCAGGAACCCCAAAAACCAACCCAGGAACCCCAAAAACCCCAAAAATCCAACCCAGGAACCCCAAAAATCCAACCCTGGGACCCCAAAAATCCAACCCAGGAACCCCAAAAACCCAAATATCCCCCCTGAAATGGCCCCAGGAACCCCAAAAACCCCAAAATTCCACCTGAAATAGTCCCAGGAACCCCAAAAACCCCAAAAATCCCAAAAACCCCAAAATCCCACCCAAAACCAAGGAACCCCAAAAACCCAGGAACCCAGGAACCCCAAAAACCCCAAAAATCCAACCCAGGAACCCCAAAATCCCACCCAAAACCAACCCAGGAACCCCAAAATCCCAACCCCGGTGACCAACAGCACGCGGCACGTCATCGTCATCATGAGCGACGGTGGGACCCCAAAAATCACCCCAAAACCACCCCCAGAACCCCAAAACCCGCAAAAATCCCACCTGAAATGGCCCCAGGAACCCCAAAAATACCAAAAATCCAACCCAGGAACCCCAAAACCCCAAAAATCCAACCCAGGAACCCCAAAATCCCAAAACCCCAAAAATCCCACCTGAAATGGCCCCAGGAACCCCCAAAAACCCCAAAAATCCAACCCAGGAACCCCCAAAACCCCAAAATCCCCCTGAAATGGCCCCAGGAACCCCAAAAACCCCAAAAATCCCAACCCAGGAACCCCAAAAACCCCAAAAAACCAACCCAGAAACCCCAAAAACCCAAAAATCCCACTGAAATGGCCCCAGGAACCCCAAAAACCAACCCAGGAACCCCAAAAACCCCAAAAATCCAACCCAGAAACCCCAAAAACCCAAAAACCCAACCCTGGGACCCCAAAAACCCAAAAATCCCCGCTGAAATGGCCCCAGGAACCCCAAAAACCCCAAAAATCCGACCCAGGAACCCCAAAAACGCCAAAAACCCCAAAATCCCACCTGAAATGGCCCCAGGAACCTCAAAAATCCAACCCTGAACCCCAAAATCCCGCTGGGATCCCCCCAAATCCCCCCAGGACCCCCAAATTTCCCCCAAATTCCCACCTGGGACCCCCCCAAATCCCTCCAGGACCCCCAAATTTCCCCCAAATTCCCACCTGGGACCCCCAAATTTCCCCCGAATTGCCACCTGGGACCCCCAAATCCCCCCGGGACCCCCCCAAATCCCCCCAGGACCCCCAAATTTCCCCCAAATCCCCCCGGGACCCCCAAATCCCCACCTGGGACCCCCAAAATCCCCCCAAATTCCCACCTGGGACCCCCAAATTTCCCCCAAATCCCCTCTAGGACCCCCCCAAATCCCCCCAGGACCCCCAAATTTCCCCCAAATCCCCCCAGGACCCCCAAATTTCCCCCAAATTCCCCCCTGGAACCCCCAAATCCCCCCGGGACCCCCCAAATCTCAGCCGGGCCCCCCCTTTGTGCCCTCCAGGACCCCCAAATTTCCCCCAAATTCCCAGCTGGGACCCCCAAATCCCCTCTAGGACCCCCAAATTTCCCCCAAATCCCCCCAAATTCCCACCTGGGACCCCCAAATTTCCCCCAAATCCCCCCAAATTCCCCCCTAGGACCCCCAAATTTTCCCCAAATCCCCCCAGGACCCCCAAATCCCCTCTAGGACCCCCCCAAATCCTCCCAGGACCCCCAAATTTCCCCCAAATCCCTCCAGGACCCCCAAATTTCCCCCAAATCCCCCGAATCTCAGCCGTGCCCCCCTTTGTGCCCCCCAGGCCGTGCCAACATGGGCGGGTCCCCGGTGCCCGTCGTGCACCAGATCCGGGAGCTGCTGAGCATCGGGAGAGACCCCCGGGACCCCCGCGAGGAGTTCCTGGGTGGGGCTGGGGGGGTTTGGGGGGTCCTGGGGGGATTTTGGGGGATCCTGGGGGGATTTGGGGGGTCCTGGGGGGATTTGGGGGGTCCTGGGGGGATTTGGGGGGGTTTTAGGGGGCTTGGGGGGGATTTTGGGGGGGGTTTGGGGGGAGTTTGGGGGGTCCTGGGGGGATTTTGGGAGGAATTTGGGGGGGATTTGGGGGGTCCGGGGGGGGTTTGGGGGGATTTGGGGAGGTTTGGGGGGGATTTTGGGGCGGTTTGGGGGGTCCTGGGTGGGTCTGGGGGGAATTTGAGGGGTTTTGGGGGGATTTGGGGGGGTCCTGGAGGGATTTTGGGGGGTCCTGGGGAGGATTTGGGGAAGATGTGGGAGGAATTTGGGGGATCCTTGGGGATTTGGGGGTGTTTCGGGCTGATTTTTGGGGCTATTTTTTGGGGTTGATTTTGGGGTGTTTTGGGCTGATTTTGGGGTGTTTTGGGGCTGTTTTCAGGTTGATTTTGGGGTGGTTTTGGGCTGATTTTTGAGGTGTTTTGGGGCTGTTTTTTGGGGTGGTTTTGAGGCTGGTTTTGATGTGTTTTGGGCTGATTTTGGGGCTGTTTTGGGGCTGTTTTTTGGGGTTGATTTTGGGGTGTTTTGGGCTGGTTTTGGGGCTGTTTTCAGGCAGATTTTGGGGTGTTTTGAGCTGGTTTCGGGGCTGTTTTCAGGTTGATTTTGGGGTGGTTTTGGGCTGATTTTTGAGGTGTTTTGGGGCTGGTTTTGGGGTGTTTCAGGCTGGTTTTGGGGTCTTTTGGGGCTGTTTTTTGGGGTGTTTTAGGGTTGTTTTCAGGTTGATTTTGGGGTGGTTTTGGGCTGATTTTGAGGTGTTTTGGGGCTGATTTTTGGGGTGTTTTTGGGGCTGTTTTCAGGCTGATTTTTGGGGTTGATTTTGCGCTGTTTTCAGGCTGATTTTGAGGTGTTTCAGGCTGGTTTTTGGGCTGGTTTTGGGGCTGTTTTTTGGGGTTGATTTTGGGGTTTTTCAGGCTGATTTTGGGGGGCTTTGGGGCCGATTTCGGGGCTGTTTTTGGGGCTGTTTTCAGGCGGATTTTTGGGGTGTTTTGGGCCGATTTTGGGGTGGTTTTGGGGTGTTTATGGGGCAGGTTTTGAGGTGTTTTGGGCTGTTTTGGGCTGGTTTTTGAGCTGTTTTTTGGGGTTGGTTTTGGGGTGTTTTCAGGCTGATTTTGAGGTGTTTCAGGCTGGTTTTTTCGGGCTGTTTTTTGGGATTGATTTTGGGGTGTTTTGGGGCTGATTTTTGGGGTGTTTCGGGGCTGTTTTCAGGTTGATTTTGGGGTGGTTTTGGGGTGTTCTGGGGTGGTTTTGGGGCTGATTTTTGGGGTGTTTTTGGGGCTTTTTTCAGGCTGATTTTTGGGGTTGATTTTGCGCTGTTTTCAGGCTGATTTTGAGGTGTTTCAGGCTGGTTTTAGGGCTGTTTTTTGGGGTGTTTTGGGCCGATTTTGGGGTTTTTTGGGCTGCCCTGACCCCTTTTCCCCCTCCGCAGACATTTACACCTTCGGGCTGGGGGAGGACCAGGACAAAACCCTCCTGGACTCGCTGGCGTCCAAAAAGAGCGGGGAGACGCACTCGTTCTCGCTGAGGGACATCGAGGACCTGCAGGAGGTGTTCCACCGCATGATCGGTACCTGGCACCCCAAAAAACCCCAAAAAACCACCCCAGAAATACAAAAAAACTGGACAGAAATACCAAAAATCAAAAAAAAACCAGCCCAAAACCCCAAAAAACGCCCCAAAACCCCCCAAAAAAACACCCCGGGAATGCCAAAAAACAAAAAAAAACTGGCCAGAAATTCCAAAAATCAAAAAAAACAGCCCAAAACCCCAAAAAACCCCCCAAAAACCCCAAAAAAACACCCCGGGAATGCCAAAAATAAAAAAAAAAACTGGCCAGAAATACCAAAAACTCAAAAAAACCCAGCCCAAAACACCAAAAAAACCTGGCCAGAAATAACAAAAACCCAAAAAAAAACCAGCCCAAAACCCCAAAAAAAGCTGGCCAGAAATACCAAAAATCAAAAAAAAACAGCCCAAAACCCCAAAAAACGCCCCAAAAACCCCAAAAAAACACCCCAGAAATACAAAAAAACCCCAAAAAACCAAACCAAAACCCCAAAAAACCTGGCCAGAAATAACAAAAACCCAAAAAAAAACCACCCTAAAACACCAAAAACCTGGCCAGAAATACCAAAAATAAAATAAAAAAAAAACCTGGCCAGAAATACCAAAAATCAAAAAAAAACAGCCCAAAACACCAAAAAAAGCTGGACAGAAATAACAAAAACTCAAAAAAAAACCCCAAAAAAACCAAAACTGGCCAGAAATACCAAAAACTCAAAAAAACAGCCCAAAACCTCAAAAAACCTGGCCAGAAATACCAAAAACTCAAACCCACTCCAAAACACCAAAAAAACCTGGGCAGAAATACCAAAAATAAAAAAAAAAACCTGGCCAGAAATACCAAAAACCCCAGAAAACCAGCCCAAAACACCAAAAAAACTGCCCAGAAATACCAAAAAACCCAAAAAAATCACTATGAAAAAATCCCCCAAAAAATCCCCAAAATTCTCCAAAAAATCCCAAAAAAACCAAAAAAATCCCCAAAAAAACTCCAAAAAATCCCCCCCAAAATCCCCCAAAATTTTCCAAAAAATCCCAAAAAAACTCCAAAAATCCCAAAAAACCCCAAAATATCCCCCCAAAAATTCTGCAAAAAGTCCCAAAAAACTCAAAAAAAAATCTCCAAAAAATCCCAAAAAATTCTCCAAAAATCCCAAAAAATTCTCCAAAAAATCCCCAAAAATCCCAAAAAAATCCCCCAAAAATTCTCCAAAAAACCCCAAAAAACCCACAAAAATCCCACAAAAATCCCAAAAATTCCCAAAATTCCCCAAAAACCCCAAATCCCGCAGACGAGAGCTCGACGCTGGGGCTGTGCGGGCTCAGCCTGGAGTTCAACGCGGCCACGGACAGACAGAGGAACCCCTGGGAGGTGACGGTGACGGTGACGGTGAGCGGGCACGGCTGGCACAGCTGGCACGGCTGGGGGGTTTGGGACACCTGGGCACACCTGGGCACAGACAGAGGAACCCCTGGGAGGTGACGGTGACGGTGACGGTGAGCGGGCACACCTGGGCACACCTGGCACAGCTGGCACACCTGGGGGGGCTCAGACACACCTGGGCACAGACAGAGAAACCCCTGGGAGGTGACGGTGACGGTGACGGTGAGCGGGCACGGCTGGCACACCTGGGCACACCTGGGGGGGTTTGGGACACCTGGGCACACCTGGGCACACCTGGGCACACCTGGGCACACCTGGGCACACCTGGGGGGGCTGGGACACACCTGGGCACACCTGGGCACAGACAGAGGAACCCCTGGGAGGTGACGGTGACGGTGAGCGGGCACAGCGGGCACGGCTGGCACACCAGGGATACACCTGGATACACCTGGGCACACCTGGGGGGGTTTGGGACACACCTGGGCACACCTGGGCACAGAGGAACCCCTGGGAGGTGACGGTGACGGTGAGCGGGCACGGCTGGCACAGCTGGGCACACCTGGGCACACCTGGGGGCACCTGGGGGCACCTGGGGGGGTTTGGGACACACCTGGGCACACCTGGGTACACCAGGGATACACCTGGGCACACCTGGGCACACACCTGGGCACAGACAGAGGAACCCCTGGGAGGTGACGGTGACGGTGATGGTGAGCGGGCACGGTGGGCACACCTGGGGTACCTGGGCACACCTGGGACACACCTGGGCACACCTGGGCACACCTGGGGGTACCTGGACACACCTGGGGGTACCTGGAGGGTACCTGGGCACACCTGGGGGTACCTGGGGCACACCTGGGCACACCTGGGCACACCTGGGCACAGACAGAGGAACCCCTGGGAGGTGACGGTGACGGTGACGGTGAGCGGGCACGGCGGGCACAGCTGGGCACAGCTGGGGTACCTGGGCGTACCTGGGCACACCTGGGGGTACCTGGAGGGTACCTGGGCACACCTGGGGTACCTGGGGCACACCTGGGCACACCTGGGGGGTACCTGGGCACACCTGGGGGGGCTGGGACACCTGGGCACAGACAGAGGAACCCCTGGGAGGTGACGGTGACAGTGACGGTGAGCGGGCACAGCTGGCACAGCTGGCACACCTGGGGGGGCTGTGACACACCTGGGCACACCTGGGGGTACCTGGGCACACCTGGGCACACCTGGGCACACCTGACCCCTCTCTCCCCGTGCAGAGGCCGGGGCGGGGCCAGGAGCGGTGCCAGGGCTCCACACCTGGGCACACCTGTGACACACCTGGGCACACCTGGGCACACCTGGGTGTACCTGGGGGGTACCTGTGCACACCTGGGCACACCTGGGCACACCTGGGCACACCTGACCCCTCTTTCCCGGTCACAGAGGCCGGGGCGGGGCCAGGAGCGGTGCCAGGGCTCGTTGGTGTCCCCGTACTTTGTGCTGACGGCGGCGCATTGCTTCACCTCCGAGGATGAACCCACCTGGCTGGGCGTGGACATCGGTGGGCACACCTGGGCACACCTGGGCACACCTGGGCACACCTGGGCACACACCTGGGCACACCTGGGCACAGCTTGGGGGGACACCTGGGCACACCTGGGGCACTGCCCACTGCTTCACCTCTGAGGATGAGCCCACCTGGCTGGGCGTGGACATCGGTGGGCACACCTGGGCACACCTGGGCACACCTGGGCACACCTGGGGACAGCTGGGGACACCTGGGCACACACCTGGGCACACCTGGGCACACCTGGGGGGGTGGGATACCTGGGCACACACCTGGGCACACCTGGGGCACTGCCCACTGCTTCACCTCTGAGGATGAACCCACCTGGCTGGGCGTGGACATCGGTGGGCACACCTGGGCACACACCTGGGCACACACCTGGGCACACACCTGGGCACACCTGGGCACACCTGGGCACACCTGGGGACAGCTGGGGGGCACCTGGGCACACCTGGGCACACCTGGGGACACCTGGGCACACACCTGGGCACACCTGGGGGGGCTGGGGACACACCTGGGCACACCTGGGGGGCACCTGGGATACCTGGGCACACCTGGGGCACTGCCCAGTGCTTCCGGTCTGAGGATGAACCCACCTGGCTGGGCGTGGACATCGGTGGGCACACCTGGGCACAGCTGGGCACACACCTGGGCACACCTGGGGACACCTGGGGGGGTTGGGACACCTGGGGACACACCTGGGCACACCTGGGCACACCTGGGGCACTGCCCAGTCCTTCCGGTCCGAGGATGAACCCACCTGGCTGGGCGTGGACATCGGTGGGCACAGCTGGGCACACACCTGGGCACACACCTGGGCACACCTGGGCACACACCTGGGGACACACCCGGGGGGGTGGGGACACACCTGGGCACACCTGGGCACACACCTGGGGACACGTGGGGGGGTTGGGCACACCTGGGGGGGCTGGGCACACCTGGGGCACTGCCCACTGCTTCACCTCCGAGGATGAGCCCACCTGGCTGGGCGTGGACATCGGTGGGCACACCTGGGCACACACCTGGGCACACACCTGGGCACACACCTGGGCACACCTGGGCACACACCTGGGCACACCTGGGCACACACCTGGGCACACCTGGGCACAGCTGGGGGGCACCTGGGATACCTGGGGACACACCTGGGGACACCTGGGCACACCTGGGCACACCTGGGGGGGCTGGGCACACCTGGGGCACTGCCCACTGCTTCACCTCCGAGGATGAGCCCACCTGGCTGGGCGTGGACATCGGTGGGCACACCTGGGCACACACCTGGGCACACACCTGGGCACACCTGGGGGGGCTGGGGACACACCTGGGCACACCTGGGCACACCTGGGGCACTGCCCATTGCTTCACCTCCGAGGATGAACCCACCTGGCTGGGCGTGGACATCGGTGGGCACACCTGGGCACACACCTGGGCACACCTGGGGGCACCTGGGCACACACCTGGGGACACCTGGGCACACACCTGGGGACACCTGGGGGCACCTGGGGACACACCTGGGGGGGTGGGGACACACCTGGGCACACCTGGGATACCTGGGCACACACCTGGGCACACCTGGGGGGCACCTGGGCACACCTGGGGCACTGCCCACTGCTTCACCTCCGAGGATCAGCCCACCTGGCTGGGTGTGGACATTGGTGGGCACACCTGGGCACACACCTGGGCACACCTGGGGACACCTGGGGGGCACCTGGGATACCTGGGGACACCTGGGTACACCTGGGGGCACCTGGGGGGGCTGGGATACCTGGGGACACACCTGGGGACACACCTGGGCACACCTGGGGCACTGCCCACTGCTTCACCTCCGAGGATGAGCCCGCCTGGCTGGGCGTGGACATCGGTGGGCACACCTGGGCACACCCGGGCACACACCTGGGCACACCTGGGGACACCTGGGGGGAGCTGGTATACCTGGGCACACACCTGGGCACACCTGGGGGGGTTGGGCACACCTGGGATACCTGGGCACACCTGGGGCACTGCCCACTGCTTCCGGTCCGACGATGAGCCCACCTGGCTGGGCGTGGACATCGGTGGGCACACCTGGGCACACCTGGGGACACACCTGGGCACACCTGGGCACACCTGGGGGGCACCTGGGCACACACCTGGGCACAGCTGGGGGGGTTGGGATACCTGGGGGGCACAGCTTGGGGGGACACCTGGGCACACCTGGGGCACTGCCCACTGCTTCACCTGCGAGGATGAACCCACCTGGCTGGGCGTGGACATCGGTGGGCACAGCTGGGCACACCTGGGGACACCTGGGCACAACTGGGGACACCTGGGGACACCTGGGGACACACCTGGGCACACCTGGGGGCACCTGGGGGGGTTGGGCACACCTGGGGCACTGCCCACTGCTTCACCTGCGAGGATGAACCCACCTGGCTGGGCGTGGACATCGGTGGGCACAGCTGGGCACACCTGGGCACACACCTGGGCACACCTGGGGGGACATCCCTGAATGTCCTGGGGACACCTGGGCACACACCTGGGCACACCTGGGCACAGCTGAGGACACAACTGGGCACACCAGGGGGGGCTGGGATACCTGGGCACACACCTGGGCACACCTGGGGCACTGCCCATTGCTTCACCTCCGAGGATCAGCCCACCTGGCTGGGCGTGGACATCGGTGGGCACAGCTGGGCACACACCTGGGCACACCTGGGGGGGTTGGGATACCTGGGCACACACCTGGGCACACACCTGGGCACACACCTGGGGACACCTGGGGGGACATCCCTGAATGGGCTGGGGACACCTGGGGACACACCTGGGCACACACCTGGGCACACCTGGGCACACCTGGGGGCACCTGGGGGCACCTAGGGGCACCTGGGGAGGACACCTGGGCACACCTGGGGCACTGCCCATTGCTTCACCTCTGAGGATGAACCCACCTGGCTGGGCGTGGACATCGGTGGGCACAGCTGGGCACACACCTGGGCACACCTGGGGGCACACCTGGGGACACACCTGGGGGGACATTTGGGGGGATTTGGGGGGTTCCTGATGGGAATTTTGTGGGTTTCTGGTGAGATTTTGGGGACATTTGAGGATATTTGGGTGGGATTTGGGGGTTCCTGGTGGGATTTTGGGGGGTCCTGACGGGATTTTGGGGGGATTTGGGGGTTCCTGGTGGGATCCTGATGGGATTTTGGGGTTCCTGGTGGGATTTTGGGGTCTCCTGGTGGGATTTTGGGTGATTTTGGGGTCTCAGGTTGATTTTGGGGACCCCTCCCCAGGTTCCCGTGAGCACCGGGGGGTCCGGGGGCTCTTCCTGCACCCCGAGTTCAGCCCCGGGGGGATTTTGGGGATATTTGAGGATATTTGGGTGGGATTTTGGGGGTTCCTGATGGGATTTTGGGGGTTCCTGGTGGGATTTTGGGGGTTCCTGGTGGGATTTGGGGGTTCCTGGTGGGATTTTGGGGATATTTGAGGATATTTGGGTGGGATTTGGGGGTTCCTGATGGGATTTTGGGGGTTCCTGATGGGATTTTGGGGGGATCCTGGTGGGATTTTGGGGATATTTGAGGATATTTGTGTGGGATTTTGGGGTTCCTGGTGGGATTTGGGGGGTTCCTGACGGGATTTTGGGGATATTTGACGATATTTGGGTGGGATTTTGGGGTTCCTGATGGGATTTTGGGGTTCCTGGTGGGATTTTGGGGATATTTGAGGATATTTGGGTGGGATTTTGGGGGGTCCTGATGGGATTTTGGGGGGATTCGGGGGTTCCTGGTGGGATCCTGATGGGATTTGGGGGTTCCTGGTGGGATTTAGGGGATCCTGGTGGGATTTTGGGGGATATTTGAGGATATTTGGGTGGGATTTTGGGGGTTCCTGATGGGATTTGGGGATATTTGAGGATATTTGGGTGGGATTTGGGGGTTCCTGGTGGGATTTTGGGGTCTCAGGGTATTTTTGGGGTCCCCCCCAGGTTCCCGAGAGCACCGGGGTTCCGGGGGCTCTTCCTGCACCCCGAGTTCAGCCCCGGGGGGATTTGGGGGGGATCCTGGTGGGATTTGGGGGGATCCTGATGGGAATTTGGGGGGATTTGGGGGTTCCTGATGGAATTTTGGGGATCCTGGTGAGATTTTGGGGATATTTGAGGATATTTGGGTGGGATTTGGGGGTTCCTGATGGGATTTTGGGGATATTTGAGGATATTTGGGTGGGATTTTGAGGATATTTCAGGATATTTTGGGGGTCTCAGGGTGATTTTGGGGTCCCCCCCAGGTTCCCGGGAGCACCGGGGGGTCCGGGGGCTCTTCCTGCACCCCGAGTTCAGCCCGGCCTCGCGCCGGCACCGCGGCGTCCCCGAGTTCTACGACTTCGACGTGGCCCTGGTGCAGCTGGACCGGGCGGTGCCGCCCAGCGACGCCCACCGGTGAGGGCTGGGGGGGGCTGGGGGGTTTGGGGGGGTTTGGGGGGGATTTGGGGGGTCCCGGGGGGATTTGGGGGGGATTTGGGGGGTTCTGGGGGGATTTGGGGGTTCTGGGGGGTTCTGGAAGGGGTTTGGGGGGTCTTGAGGGGATTTGGGGGGGATTTGGGGGGATTTTGGGGGATCCTGGGGGGGATTTGGGGATTCTTGGGTGGGAATTGGGGGGGATTTGGGGGGATTTTTGGGGGGATTTTGGGGGATTTTGGGGGGATTTTGAGGGGTTCTGGAAGGGGTTTGGGGGGTCCTGCGGGGATTTGGGGGGATTTTGGGGGGTCCTGGGGGGATTTTTGGGGGTCTTGGGTGGGGATTTGGGGAATTGGGGGGGATTTTGGGGGGGATTTGGGGGGTCCCGGGGGGATTTTGGGAGGATTTGGGGGATTTTGGGGGGATTTGAGGGGTCCTGGGGGGATTTGGGGGAGACTGCGGGGATTTGGGGGGGATTCGGGGGGGATTTGGGGAGGATTTGGGGGGTCCTGGGGGGATTTTGGGGGGATTTGAGGGGTTCTGGAAGGGGTTTGGGGGGTTCTGGGGGGATTTTGGGGGGTCTTGGGGGGATTTGGGGGGATTTTGGGGGTCTTGGGTGGGGATTTGGGGAATTTTGGGGGGATTTTGGGGGGTTCTGGAAGGGGTTTGGGGGGTCCTGGGGGGATTTGGGGGGTTCTGGGGGATTTTTGGGGGTCTTGGGTGGAGATTGGGGGGGATTTGGGTGGATTTTGGGGGTCCTTGGGATTTTGGGGGTTCTGGAAGTGATTTGGGGAGGGTCCTGGGGGGATTTTGGGGGGGATTTTGGGGGGTCCCGGGGTGATTTTGGGGGAATCCTGGGGGATTTGGGGGGTCCTTGGGGTGATTTTGGGGGTCCCGGGGCTGTTTTTGGGGTGCAGCCCCCTGCCCTCATTTCCCGTTGTCGCCCCCAGCCCCATTTGCCTGCCCTGCACCGAGGGCGCGGCGCGGGCGCTGCGGCTGCCGGAGAGGAGCTCGTGCCAGGAGCACCGTGAGACCCCTCCCCAAATTACCCTGAGACCCCTCCCCAAATTCACCGGGGACCCGAGACCCCTCCCCAAATTCACCGGGGACCCCTCCCTAAATTACACCCGGGACCCCTCCCCAAATTCATCAGGGACCCCTCCCCAAATTCATCAGGGACCCCTCCCTAAATTACACCCGGGACCCCTCCCCAAATTACACCGGGGACCCAGGGACCCCTCCCCAAATTGCACCCGGGGACCCCTCCCCAAATTCACCGGGGACCCCTCCCCAGATTACACTGAGGGACCCCTCCCCAAATTCACCAGGGACCCCTGAGACCCCTCCCCAAATTACACCCTGAGACCCCTCCCCAAATTACACCTGGGACCCAGAGACCCCTCCCCAAATTACACCCAGGGACCCCTCCCCAAATTCACCAGGGACCCCCCCCAAATCCCCTAAGGACCAACGTGAGACCCCTCCCCAAATTACACCCGGGACCCCTCCCCAAATTCACCAGGGACCCGGGACCCCTCCCCAAATTACACCCAGGGACCCCTCCCCAAATTACACCGGGGACCCCTCCCCAAATTCCCCAGGGACCCTTCCCCAAATTCACCGGGGACCCCAGGGACCCCTCCCCAAATCCCCTAAGATCACCGTGAGACCCCTCCCCAAATTACACCCGGGACCCCTCCCCAAATTCACCGGGGACCCCTCCCCAAATTACACCTGGGACCCCTCCCCAAATCCATCGGGGACCCCTCCCCAAATCCATCAGGGACTCCTGAGACCCCAAATTCATCAGGGACCCCTTCCCCAAATTACACCCTGAGACCCCTCCCCAAATTACACCCAGAGACCCCTCCCCAAATTCACCAGGGACCCCTCCCCAAATTACACCCGGGACCCCTCCCCAAATTCACCCTGAGACCCCTCCCCAAATTACACCTGGGACCCCTCCCCAAATTACACCCGGGACCCAGGGACCCCTCCCCAAATTACACCCGGGACCCCTCCCCAAATTACACCTGGGACCCAGAGACCCCTCCCCAAATTACACCCAGAGACCCCTCCCCAAATTCACCAGGACCCCTCCCCAAATCCATCAGGGACCCCTGAGACCCCTCCCCAAATTCACCGGGGACCCCTCCCCAAATTACACCCGGGGACCTCTCCCCAAATTACACCCAGGGACCCCTGAGACCCCTCCCCAAATTACACCCAGAGACCCCTCCCCAAATTCACCGGGGACCCCTCCCCAAATTACACCCGGGGACCCCTCCCCAAATTCACCGGGGACCCCTGAGACCCCCCCCCAAATCACACCAGGGACCCCCAAATACCCCAGGGACCCCCAGGGACCCCTCAAATACCCCCAGGGACCCCCTGAGACCCCCGAGACCCTGTGACCCCTGTGTGACCCCGTGACCCCGTGTGACCCCTGTGTGACCCCTGTGTGACCCCATGACCTTCCCCTGACCCCGTGACCCCTCCATGACCCCGTGTGACCCCAGGCCGGCTGCTGCTGCCCCCCCGGAACGTGGAGGCGTTTCTGACCCTGTGACCTCCCCCTGACCCCGTGACCCCCGTGTGACCCCCGTGTGACCCCAGTGTGACCCCGTGACCCCATGACCTCACCATGACCCCCGTGTGACCCCGTGACCCCGTGTGACCCCAGGCCGGCTGCTGCTGCCGCCCCGGAACGTGGATGCGTTCTTCCTGCACCCGCGCCGCCCCGCGGGGCTCCAGCGCCAGAGGGTGCTCATCAAGCTGGGGGACCAGGTCTGTCCGTCCGTCCGTCTGTCCGTCCGTCCGTGTGTCCGTCTGTCCGTGTGTCCGTCTGTCCGTCCTGTCCTGTGTCCGTCTGTCTGTGCTCTCTGTGTGTCCATCTGTGTCCGTCTGTGACCCTCCTGTGTCCATCTGTCCTTTCCTGGGTCCATCTGTGTCCGTCTGCATCCATCTGTCCCTTCCTTTATCTGTATGTTCTCTCTCTGTGTCCATCTGTCCCCTCTGTGTGTCTGTCTGTCTGTCACCCTCCTGTGTCTGTCCCCTTCCATGTCCCCCCGTGTCCGTCTGTCCCCTCCCACGTCCGTCTGTCCCTCCCCACGTCCCCATGTCTGTCTGTCCCCTCCTGTATCTGTCTGTCACCTGTCGCGTCCCTGCGTCCGTCCGTCCCCTCCCGTGTCCGTCCGTCCCCTCTGTGTCTGCGTGTCCCCCAATGTCCCCACTGTCCCCAATCCCCCCAATGTCCCCAATCCCCCCACTGATGTCCCCAATGATGTCCCCACTGTTCCCAATGTCCCCACTGATGTCCCCTCACTGTCCCCAGTGATGTCCCCAATGATGTCCCGAGTGATGTCCCCATTGTCCCCAACGCCCCCCAATGTCCCCACTGTCCCCACTGATGTCCCCTCCGTGTCCCATCTCTGTCCCCCCTGATGTCCCCACTGATGTCCCCAATGTCCCCAATCCCCCCACGGTCCCCAATCCCCCCAATGACGTCCCCTCACTGTCCCCTCCCTGTCCCCACTGATGTCCCCACTGTCCCCTCACTGTCCCCACTGTCTCCAGTGATGTCCCTGATGTCCCCACTGCCCCCCAATGTCCCCAATCCCCCCCAATGTCGCCACTGTCCCCAATGATGTCCCCAATGTCCCCAATCCCCTCTCTGTCCCCAATGATGTCCCCACTGATGTCCCCAATGTCCCCTCTCTGTCCCCAATCCCCCCAATGTCCCAAGTGATGTCCCCAGTGATGTCCCCTCCCATGTCCGTCTGTCCCCTCTGTGTCTGTGTGTCCCCCAATGTCCCCACTGTCCCCTCAATGCCCCCAATGTCCCCAATCCCCCCAATGTCCCCACTGTCCCCAATGATGTCCCCAGCAATGTCCCCTCTCTGTCCCCTCACTGTCCCCAGCGATGTCCCCACTGATGTCCCCACTGTCCCCACTGTCCCCACTGTCCCCACTGTCCCCAATGTCCCCAATGCTGTTCCCACTGACGTCCCCTCCCTGTGCCCACTGTCCCCACTGATGTCCCCAATGTCCCCTCAATGTCCCCACTGTCCCCACTGTCCCCTCCGTGTCCCCACTGTCCCCAATGTCCCCACTGTCCCCAATGTCCCCAATGATGTCCCCTCACTGTCCCCACTGTCCCCAGTGTCCCCAACGCCCCCAATGTCCCCAATTCCCCCAATCCCCCCACTGTCCCCACTGATGTCCCCAATCCCCTCACTGTCCCCAATGTCCCCAATGTCCCCAATCCCCCCAATGTCCCCACTGTCCCCACTGTCCCCACTGATGTCCCCTCTTGTCCCATCTCTGTCCCCCTGATGTCCCCAATGACGTCCCCACTGTCCCCACTGTCCCCAATGATGTCCCCACCGTCCCCCCCGTGTCCCCAGCGCGCTCCGTGCGAGGCCGACGCTCTCCGCGCCCCCCCCTACGCCAACGTCACCGCCCTGGACGACGTCGTCACCGCCCGGTTCCTGTGCTCGGGGGGCCACGAGCCCCAGGTGGACCCCAACGCCTGCCCAGGTACCAGTGCAGACCAGTATAAACCAGTATAAACCAGTACGGACCAGTATAAACAGTAAAAACCAGTATAGACCAGTACAGACCAGTATAGACCAGTACAGTCCATCCCAGTCAGTTCCTGTGCTCGGGGGGCCACGAGCCCCAGGTGGACCCCAACGCCTGCCCAGGTACCAGTACGGACCAGTACAGACCAGTATAAACCAGTATAAACCAGTATAGACCAGTACAAACCAGTACAGTCCATCCCAGTCAGTTCCTGTGCTCGGGGGCCACGAGCCCCAGGTGGACCCCAACGCCTGCCCAGGTACCGGCACAAACCAGTATAAACCAGTATAGACCAGTATAAACCAGTATAGACCAGTATAAACCAGTACAGACCAGTATAGACCAGTGTACACCAGTATAAACCAGTATAGACATCCCAGTCTGTTCCTGTGCTCGGGGGGCCACGAGCCCCAGGTGGACCCCAACGCCTGCCCAGGTACCGGCACAGACCAGTATGGACCAGTATAGACCAGTATGGACGGGTATAAACCAGTATAAACCAGTATAAACAGTAAAAACCAGTATAAACCAGTACAGTCCATCCCAGTCTGTTCCTGTGCTCGGGGGGCCACGAGCCCCAGGTGGACCCCAACGCCTGCCCAGGTACCGGCACGGACCAGTATAAACCAGTACAGACCAGTATAAACCAGTAAAAACCAGCACAGACCAGTATAGACCAGTACAGACCAGTATAAACCAGTACAGTCCATCCCAGTCTGTCCCTGTGCTCGGGGGGCCACGAGCCCCAGGTGGACCCCAACGCCTGCCCAGGTACCAGTACGGACCAGTATAAACCAGTATAAACCAGTATGGACCAGTATAGACCAGTACAGTCCATCCCAGTCTGTTCCTGTGCTCGGGGGGCCACGAGCCCCAGGTGGACCCCAACGCCTGCCCAGGTACCAGTATAGACCAGTATGGACCAGTAAAAACCAGTATGGACCAGTATAAATCAGTATAAACCAGTATGGACCAGTATAAACCAGTATAAACCAGTACAGTCCATCCCAGTCTGTTCCTGTGCTCGGGGGGCCACGAGCCCCAGGTGGACCCCAACGCCTGCCCAGGTACCAGCATGGACCAGTATGGACCAGTATAAACCAGTATAAACCAGTATAAACCAGTACAGACCAGTATAAACCAGTATAAACCAGTATAGACCAGTAAAAACCAGTATAAACCAGTATAAACCAGTATAGACCAGTATAAACCAGTATAAACCAGTATAAACCAGTATAAATCAGTATAGACCAGTATAAACCAGTATAAACCAGTACGGACCAGTATAAATCAGTATAAACCAGTATAAACCAGTACAGTCCATCCCAGTCTGTCCCTGTGCTCGGGGGGCCACGAGCCCCAGGTGGACCCCAACGCCTGCCCAGGTACCAGTATGGACCAGTATAAACCAGTATGGACCAGTATAAACCAGTATAAACCAGTATGGACCAGTATGGACCAGTATAAACCAGTATGGACCAGTAAAAACCAGTAGGAACCAGTATGAACCTGTACAAACCAGTATAAACGAGTACAGACCAGTATAAACCAGTCCATCCCAGTCCCTCCCAGTTTGATCCCAGTCCCTCCCAGTTTATCCCAGTCCATCCCAGTTTGATCCCAGTCCATCCCAGTCCATCCCAGTCCCTCCCAGTCCATCCCAGTCCATCCCAGTCCATCCCAGTCCCTCCCAGTCCATCCCAGTTTGATCCCAGTCCATCCCAGTTTGATCCCAGTCCCTCCCAGTCCCTCCCAGTCCATCCCAGTTTGATCCCAGTCCCTCCCAGTTTGATCCCAGTCCATCCCAGTCCCTCCCAGTCCATCCCAGTTTGATCCCAGTCCATCCCAGTCCCTCCCAGTCCCTCCCAGTCCATCCCAGTTTCCCCACAGGTGACTCCGGTGGCCCCGTCGTCGTCACCTGGGGGAAGCGACACTTCCAGGTCAGGGGGAAACTGGGAGGGACTGGGACAAACTGGGAGGGACTGGGAGGGACTGGGATGGACTGGGAGGGACTGGGATCAAACTGGGATGGGAACTGGGGGGAACTGGGGATACTGGGAGGGACTGGGATGGACTGGGATGAGCTGGGATGGACTGGGATCAAACTGGGAGGGACTGGGAGGAACTGGGATGGACTGGGATGGACTGGGAGGAACTGGGAATGGATTGAGATAGACTGGAAGGGATTGGGACAGACAGGGATCAAACTGGGACGGACTGGGATGGACTGGGATCGGACTGGGATCAAACTGGGATGGACTGGGAGGGACTGGGGGGACTGGGATGGACTGGGATGGACTGGGGACACTGGGGACACTGGTTTATACTGGGATGGCAACTGGGACAAGCTGCTGCTCCCAGGTGTGGGGCTGACCCCAAGGTGACCCCAGGTGGGCGTGGCCAGTCAGGGCGTGGCCTGTGACCCTGATGGGCGTGTCCCTGTCCTCAAGTGGGCGTGGTCAGTGCCCCTGATGGGCGTGGTCAGTGCCCCTGATGGGCATGTCCCTGTCCCCCCGGGTGGGCGTGGTCAGTTGGGGCGTGGCCATTGCGCCTGACGGGCGTGTCCCTCCCCCCAGGTGGGCGTGGTCAGAGCCCCTGATGGGCGTGTCCCTGTCCCCATGTGGGCGTGGTTAGTGCCCCTGATGGGCGTGGTCAGTGTCCCTGTGTCCCCATGTGGGCGTGGTCAGTGCCCCTGGTGGGCGTGGTCAGTGCCCCTGGTGGGCGTGTCCCCTCCCCCAGGTGGGCGTGCTCAGCTGGGGCGTGGTCAGTTGGGGCGTGGTCAATTACGGCGTGGCCATTGCCCCTGACGGGCGTGTCCCTGCCCCCCATGTGGGCGTGGTCAGTGTCCCTGATGGGCGTGTCCCTGTGTCCCCATGTGGGCGTGGTCAGCTGGGCCGTGGTCAGTGCCCCTGATGGGCGTGGTCAGTTGTGGGCGTGGTCAGTGCCCCTGATGGGCGTGGTCAGTGCCCCGGGTGGGCGTGGTCAGTGCCCCGATGGGCGTGTCCCTGTCCCCATGTGGGCGTGGCCATTGCCCCTGATGGGCGTGTCCCCTCCCCCAGGTGGGCGTGGTCCGTGCCCCTGGTGGGCGTGGCCATTGCCCCTGACGGGCGTGTCCCCTCTCTCCATGTGGGCGTGGTCAGCTGGGGCGTGGTCAGTGACCCCTGGGTGGGCGTGGTCAGTGCCCCTGATGGGCGTGTCCCTGTTCCCCCCAGGTGGGCGTGGTCAGTTGGGGCGTGGTCAATTAGGGCGTGGTCAGTGCCCCTGACGGGCGTGTCCCCTCCCCCAGGTGGGCGTGGTCAGCTGGGGCGTGGTCAATTAGGGTGTGGTCAGTGCCCCTGATGGGCGTGGTCAGTTGTGGGCGTGGTCAGTGCCCCTGATGGGCGTGTCCCCTCCCCCAGGTGGGCGTGGTCAGCTGGGGCGTGGTCAGTGCCCCGGGTGGGCGTGGCCATTGCCCCTGACGGGCGTGTCCCTCCCCCCAGCTGGGCGTGGTCAGTGCCCCGGGTGGGCGTGGCCATTGCCCCTGACGGACGTGTCCCTGTGTCCCCAGGTGGGCGTGGTCAGCTGGGGCGTGGTCACTGACCCTGACACACGTGTCCCTCCCCCCAGGTGGGCGTGGTCAGCTGGGGCGTGGTCCCCGCCTGCGAGCTGCGCCGCGCCCCCGGCCACGCCCGCGATTTCCACATCAACGTCTTCGAGGTCCTGCCCTGGCTGAGGGAGCGGCTGCGCCACGAGGAGCTGGGCTTCCTGCCATAGGGGCACCTGGGCACACCTGGGCATGGCTGAGGACATCCTGGATACACCTGGGCACCTGGGGCACCTGGGCACACCTGGGATTCCTGCCATAGGGGGCACCTGGGGGCACCTGGGCACACCTGGGCACACCTGGGCACACCTGGGCACACCTGGGGCACCTGGGGGTACCTGGGGTTCCTGCCATAGGGGGCACCTGGGCACACCTGGGGGCACCTGGGGCACCTGGGGCACCTGGGCACATCTGGGGGCACCTGGGCACACCTGGGCTTCCTGCCATAGGGGCACCTGGGCACGGCTGGGGGCACCTGGGCACACCTGGGCACAGCTGGGCACACCTGGGCGCACCTGGGGGCACCTGGGGGCACCTGGGCATGGCTGAGGACATCCTGGATACACCTGGGCACCTGGGGGCACCTGGGCACACCTGGGCACACCTGGGCACACCTGGGACACCTGGGGTACCTGGGATTCCTGTCCTAGGGCACACCTGGGCACACCTGGGCACACCTGGGGTACCTGGGGGCACCTGGGCTTCCTGTCATAGGGGCACCTGGGCACACCTGGGGCACCTGGGCACAGCTGGGGGCACCTGGGCACACCTGGGGTACCTGGGCTTCCTGTCATAGGGCACCTGGGCACACCTGGGGGCACCTGGGCACACCTGGGGTACCTGGGGGCACCTGGGCTTCCTGTCCTAGGGGCACCTGGGCACACCTGGGGGCACCTGGGGCACCTGGGGACATCATGGACATGGCTGGGGACATCCTGGATACACCTGGATACACCTGGAACTGTCCTGGGCACACCTGGGCACACCTGGGGGCACCTGGGCACACCTGGGCACACCTGGGCATGGCTGGGGTACCTGGGCTTCCTGTCATAGGGGGCACCTGGGCACACCTGGGGCACCTGGGCACACCTGGGCACACCTGGACACACCTGGGGGCACCTGGGGTTCCTGTCATAGGGCACCTGGGCACACCTGGGGGCACCTGGGCATGGCTGAGGACATCCTGGATACACCTGGGCACACCTGGGCACACCTGGGGGCACCTGGGGCACCTGGGCACACCTGGGCATGGCAGGGGTACCTGGGCACACCTGGGGCACCTGGGGTTCCTGTCATAGGGCACCTGGGCACACCTGGGCACGACTGGGGTACCTGTCATAGGGGCACCTGGGCACACCTGGGGCACACCTGGGGTTCCTGTCCTAGGGCACACCTGAGCACACCTGGGGCACCTGGGCATGGCTGGGGTACCTGGGCTTCCTGTCATAGGGGCACCTGGGCACACCTGGGCACACCTGGGGCACACCTGGGCATGGCTGGGCACACCTGGGGGCATCATGGGCATGGCTGGAGCTGTCCTGAATACACCTGGATACACCTGGGCATGGCTGGAACTACCCCGGGCACACCTGGGGCACCTGGGGACATCCTGGACACACAGTGTCCGTGTGTCCGTCTGTCTGTCCGTCCTTTATTGCCCCCCAAACAGGCGACAGTGTCCATGTGTCCGTCTGTCTGTCCTTTATTGCCCCCCCAAAAACAGACCCACGACCACCATGACCTTGTCCGTGTGTCCGTCTGTCCTTTATTACCGCCTAAAAACAGACCCGTGAATACAATGACCCTGTCCGTGTGTCCATCCGTCTGTCCTTTATCGCCCCCCAAACAGATCCATGAACACAATGACCCTGTCCGTCTGTCCGTCTGTCCTTTACTGCCCCCCAAAAACAGATCCATGAACACAATGACCCTGTCCGTGTGTCCGTCCGTCTGTCCTTTATCGCCCCCCAAACAGATCCATGAACACAATGACTCTGTCCGTCTGTCCTTTATTGCCCCCCCAAACGGGTGACCCTGTCCGTGTGTCCATCCGTCCTTTATTGCCCTCCAAAAACAGACCCGTGAACACAATGACCCTGTCCGTGTGTCCGTCCGTCTGTCCTTTATCGCCCCCCAAACAGATCCATGGACACAATGACCGTCTCCATCTGTCCGTCTGTCTGTCCGTCACTGCCCCCCAAAAACAGATCCATGAACACAATGACCTTGTCTGTCTGTCCGTCCATCGCTGCCCCCCAAAAACAGATCCATGACCACAGTGACCCTGTCCGTGTGTCCGTCTGTCCATCCTTTATTGCCCCCCAAACAGGTGACAGCGTCCGTGTGTCTGTCTGTCCTTTATTGCCCCCCAAACAGGTGACAGTGTCCGTGTGTCCGTCCGTCTGTCCGTCACTGCCCCCAAACAGGTGACAGGGTCCATGTGTCTGTCTGTCCGTCCGTCATTGCCCCCCAAAAACAGACCCATGAACACAATGACCCTGTCCGTGTCCGTCGGTCTGTCTGTCCTTTATTGCCCCCAAAGAGGTGACCCTGTCCGTGTGTCCGTCTGTCTGTCCTTTATTGCCACCCAAACAGATCCATGAACACAATGACCCTGTCTGTGTGTCCGTCTGTCTGTCCTTTACTGCCCCCCAAAAACAGACCCATGAACAC
The DNA here is from genome assembly GCA_031885435.1 of Passerculus sandwichensis. Lineage (NCBI taxonomy): Eukaryota > Metazoa > Chordata > Aves > Passeriformes > Passerellidae > Passerculus > Passerculus sandwichensis. The sequence continues at coordinate 7,173,523 of CM063163.1, read as the reverse complement.
AATGACCCTGTCCGTGTGTCCATCCGTCTGTCCTTTATTGCCCCCCAAACAGGTGACAGCGTCCGTGTGTCTGTCCATCTGTCCATCACTGCCCCCTGGACAGGTGACATTGTCCGCCTGTCCGTCCGTCACTGCCCCCCAAAAACAGACCCATGAACACAATGACCCTGTCCGTCTGTCCGTCTGTCCTTTATTGGCCACCAAACACCTCCGTGAACACAATGACAGCGTCCGTCTGTCCGTCCGTCCGTCCGTCACTGCCCCCCGAACAGATCCTCGTTGTAAACCACCTGTGTCCGTTTGTCCCGGTGCGAGCCCTTGGCGCTGTTCTTCACCGCTGGGGGGGGGGCACGGGGGAGGGGGTCAGGGGGACCCCAAAACCCCCCCAGGACCCCCAGGACCCCCCAAATCCCCCCAGGACCCCCCAGGAACCCCCAAATCCCCCCAGGACCCCCCAATTCCCCACAGGACCCCCAAATCCCCCCAGGACCCCCCCAATTCCCCCCCAGACTCACCCAGGGACCCCCAAATCCCCCCCAGGACCCCCCAATTCCCCCCCAAATCCCCCCCAGACTCACCCAGGGACCCCGAGGAGCACCCAGGACCCCCCAAATCCCCCCCAGAGCCCCCTCAGGACCCTCAGACTCACCAAGGACCCCCCAGGACCCCCCCAAATTCCCACTAGGACCCCCAAATCCCCCCCAGACTCACCCAGGGACCCCCAAAAGCCCCCAGGACCCCCAAACTCCCCCCAGGACCCCCCAAATCCCCCCCAGACTCACCCAGGGACCCCAGAGCCCCCCCAGGACCCCCCAAATCCCCCCCAGGCTCACCCAGGGACCCCCAAATCCCCCCCAGACTCACCCAGGGACCCCCAAATCCCCCCCAATTCCCTTCAGCACCCCCCAAATTCTCCCCAGAGCCCCCTCAGGACCCTCAGACTCACCAAGGACACCCCAGGACCCCCCCCGAAGCCCCCAGGACCCCCCAAAACCCCCCCAGAGCCCCCCAATTCCCCCCCAGACTCACCCAGGGACCCCCCAGGACCCCCCAAATCCCCCCCAGGACCCCCCAAAACCCCCCAGGACCCCCCAAATGCCCCCCAGGACCCCCTAAATCCCCCCCCAGACTCACCCAGGGACCCCCAAATCCCCCCAGGACCCCCAAATCCCCCCCAGGACCCCCCAAATCCCCCAGAGTCACCCAGGGACCCCCAAATCCCCCCAGGACCCCCCAAATGCCCCCCAGGACCCCCCAAATGCCCCCCAGGACCCCCCAAGACCCCCTCAAATCCCCCAGGACCCCCCAATTCCCCCCAGACTCACCCAGGGACCCCCAATCCCCCCAGGGCCCCCCCAAATCCCCCCAAAACCCCCCAGGACCCCCCAAATGCCCCCCAGGACCCCCCAAATCCCCCCAGACTCACCCAGGGAGCCCCAGAGGGATTTGCCGGTGGCCGCGTCCAGCAGCGGCTGCTTGCGGGCGATGCTGACCTTGAGCTGCACGTCCTGGACCACGGCCCCGTTCAGCTGGGGGGGCGCCCCAAAAACGGCACAAAACGGGCAGAAATCGGCACAAATTACACCCCAAAAATGGCACAAATTACACCCCAAAAACGGCACAAAACGGGCAGAAATCAGGGCTTAATTACACCCCAAAATCCACACAAATCAGGGTTTAATTACACCCCAAAAACGGCACAAACCGGGCAGAAATCGGGGTTTAATTACACCCCAAAAACGGCACAAAACGGGCAGAAATTGAGGTTTAATTACACCCCAAAAATGGCACAGATTACACCCCAAAACCGGCACAAATTGCACCCCAAAAATGGCACAAATTACACCCCAAAAACGGCAAAAATCAGGGTTTAATTACACCCCAAAACCGGCACAAACCAGACAAAAATCAGGGTTTAATTACACCCCAAAACCGGCACAAACCAGGGTTTAATTACACCCCAAAAACGGCACAAACCGGGCAGAAATCGGGGTTTAATTACACCCCAAAAATGGCACAAAACGGGCAGAAATTGGGGTTTAATTACACCCCAAAAACAGCACAAACCGGGCAGAAATCGGCACAAATTACACCCCAAAACCGGCAAAATTACACCCCAAAAATGGCACAAATCAGGGTTTAATTACACCCCAAAAACGGCACAAACCAGGCAAAAATCAGGGCTTAATTACACCCCAAAAATGGCACAAATTACACCCCAAAAACGGCACAAAACGGGCAGAAATCGGGGTTTAATTACACCCCAAAAACGGCACAAAACGGGCAGAAATCGGGGTTTAATTACACCCCAAAAACAGCACAAAATGGGCAGAAATCAGGGTTTAATTACGCCCCAAAAACGGCACAAACCAGGCAAAAATTACACCCCAAAAATGGCACAAACCAGACAAAAATCAGGGTTTAATTACACCCCAAAAATGACAAAAATCAGGGATAAATTACACCCCAAAAGTGGCACAAATCAGGGTTTAATTACACCCCAAAAACGGCACAAAACAGGCAGAAATCAGGGTTTAATTACACCCCAAAAATGGCACAAAACGGGCAGAAATCGGCACAAATTACACCCCAAAAACGGCACAAAACAGGCAGAAATCGGGGTTTAATTACACCCCAAAAACGGCACAAAATGGGCAGAAATTGGAACAAATTACACCCCAAAAACAGCACAAACCGGGCAGAAATTGGGGTTTAATTACACCCCAAAAACGGCACAAAACGGGCAGAAATTGGGGTTTAATTACACCCCAAAAACGGCACAGATTACACCCCAAAAACGGCACAAATCAGGGTTCAATTACACCCCAAAAACGGCACAAATCAAACAAAAATCAAAGCCAAAAAATGGCACAAATTACACCCAAATCACAGCCAAAAATCAGCCCAATTCTCACACAAATCACACCCCAAAAACGGCACAAATCAGGGATAAACTACAGCCCAAAATGGCACAAATCATAGATAAATTACAGCCAAAAATGGCACAAATCAGGGATAAATTACATCCCAAAAACTGCACAAATCAGAGATAAATTACACCCCAAAATCAGCACAAATCACTCCCAAAAATCAGCACAAATCACTCCCCAAAATCCGCCCAATCCCACCCAAAAATCGGCACAAACCAGAGCCCAATCACACCCCCAAAACAACGCAAATCTCACGGAAATCACACCCCAAAAAGCCCAAATCAGACACAAATCACACCCAAAAAACCCAGCATGAATCTCACCCAAATTCCCCCAAACCCAACCCCAAATCCCACCCCAAACCCCCCCAAATCCCCCAAATCCCCCCAAACGCCCAAACTCCCCAAAATCCCCCAAATCCCTCAAATCCCCCAAATCCTCCCAAACCCCCCCAAACGCCCCAAACCCCCCAAATCCCCCCAAATTCCCCAAATCCCCCAGACTCCCCAAATCCCCCAATCTCCCCAAATCCCCCCAAACTTTCCAAATCCCCCCAAACTCCCCAAATCCTCCCAACCCCCCCAAATCCCCCAAAATCCCCCCAAATCCCCCAAATCCCCCCAATGCCCCCAAATCCCCCAAATCCCCTCGAACTCCCCAAACCCCCCCAAATCCCCAAACTCCCCAAATCCCTCAAATTCCCCAAATCCCCCATACGCCCCCAAAATTCCCAAATCTCCCCAAACCCCCCAAATCCCCCCAGACGCCCCCAGCCCCACCTCGGCCATGGCCTGGTCGGCCGATTCCATCTTCTCAAAGGTGACAAAGGCGCAGCTGAGGGGACAGACGGACACGGGGGGGTGGGGACGTGGCAGGCCACGCCCACACGCGCCTGTGGCCACGCCCACTTTGGCCACACCCACAAAAAACCCCACCCGTTTGTGCCCCACCCACCAAAACCCCACCCGTTTGTGCCACACCCACCTTTAGCTCCACCCCCAACTGTGCCCCACCCCCATTTGGCTCCTCCCACATGTGACTGCGCCCACTTTGGCTCCTCCCACGTGTGACCACACCCACTTTTGGCTCCTCCCATGTGACCACACCCCATTTAGCTCCTCCCACATATGACCACACCCATTTTTGGCTCCTCCCACATGCGACCACACCCCATTTAGCTCCTCCCACGTGTGACCCCGCCCACTTTTGGCTCCCCCCACGTGACTCCGCCCACTTTTGGCTCCTCCCACATGTGACCCCGCCCACCTTTGGCTCCTCCAACATGTGACCCCGCCCACTTTTGGCTCCTCCCACATGGGACCACACCCACTTCTGGCTCCTCCCACGTGTGACCACACCCACTTCTGGATTCCCCCACACGTGACCACACCCACTTTTGGCTCCGCCCATGTGACCGCACCCACTTTTGGCTCCACCCATGTGACCACACCCACTTTTAGCTCCTCCCACATGTGACCACGCCCAGTTTTGGCTCCTCCCACATGTGACCACACCCAATTTTGGCTCCTCCCACGTGTGACCACACCCACTTTTGGCTCCTCCCACATGTGACCACACCCACTTCTGGATCCTCCCACATGTGACCACACCCACTTTTGGCTCCTCCCACATGAGACCACACCCACTTTCGGCTCCGCCCATGTGACCACACCCCATTTAGCTCCTCCCACATGTGACTTTTGGCTCCTCCCACATGTGACCACACCCAATTTAGCTCCTCCCACGTGTGACCACACCCACTTTTGGCTCCGCCCATGTGACCACACCCTCTTTTGGCTCCGCCCACGTGACCACACCCACTTTTGGCTCCTCCCACGTGTGACCACACCCACTTTGGCTCCGCCCATGTGACCACACCCCATTTAGCTCCTCCCACATGTGACCACACCCATTCCAGCTCCACCCCCAGGTCATAACCCCGCCCACAGCCCCACCCTTGTGCCCCACCCTCCCAGGCCCCGCCCACTTGTTGGGCGTGTCCATAGATGGGTTGATGATGTCACCCATGGCCCCGCCCACCCGAAGCCCCACCCACTTGCAGGGCGTGTCCATAGATGGGTTGATGATGTCACCCATGACCCCCACCCACCCCAGGCCCCACCCACTTTTGGGTTGATGACGTCACCCATGGCCCCGCCCACCCCGAAGCCCCACCCACTTGCAGGGCATGTCCATGGACAGGTTGATGATGTCACCCATGGCCCCGCCCACCCCCGGCCACACCCACTTGCAAGGCATGTCCATGGACAGGTTGATGACGTCACCCATGACCCCCGCCCACCCGAAGCCCCACCCACTTCCGGGACATGTCCATAGATGGTGTGATGATGTCAGCCATGGCCCCCGCCCACCCCGAAGCCCCACCCACTTCCGGGACATGTCCATAGATGGTGTGATGATGTCACCCATGACCCCACCCACCCCTAGGCCACACCCACTTCTGGGTTGATGATGTCACTCATGGCCCCGCCCACCCGAAGCCCCACCCACTTCTGGGGCGTGTCCATGGACATGTTGATGATGTCACCCATGACCCCGCCACCCCAGACCACACCCACTTCTGGGTTGATGACGTCACCCATGACCCCGCCCACCCCCAGGCCCCACCCACTTATGGGGCATGTCCATAGATGGTGTGATGATGTCACCCATTGCCCCGCCCACCCCCAGGCCACCCCCACTTCTGGTTGATGACATCACCCATGACCCCGCCCACCCAAAGCCCCACCCACTTGTGGGGCGTGTTCATTGATTTGTTGATGATGTCACCCATGACCCCGCCCACTCCCAGACCACACCCACTTCTGGGTTGATGACGTCACCCATAACCCCGCCCCAGGCCCCACCCACTTGTGGGGCATGTCCATGGACGGGTTGATTATGTCACCCATGGCCCCGCCCACCCCCCAGGCCCCACCCACTTGTGGGGCGTGTCCATGGAGAGGTCGATGACATCACCCATGTCCCTGCCTGCCCAAGCCCCGCCCACCCTCAGGCCCCACCCACTCCTGGGTTGATGACGTCACCCATGGCCCCGCCCACCCCCAGGCCCCACCCACTTCCGGGACATGTCCATAGATGGGTTGATGACGTCACCCATGGCCCCCGCCCACCCCCAGGCCCCACCCACTTGCGGGGCGTGTCCATGGAGAGGTCGATTGATGGCGCCGAAGGGGCCGAAGGGCTCCCGCGCAGCAGCTCCGGGCTCAGCTCGGCCCCGTGCACGTACAGAGTGTTCCCCTTGCGGGGGGGGCGGCGCTCCGGAACGAGTCCGACCCTGGGGGGCGAGGAGAGACCCCCGGGATTGGGGTGAGACCCCCGAGATTGGGGTGAGACCCCCGGGATTGGGGAGAGACCCCCGGGAATGGGGTGAGACCCCCGGGAATGGGGAGAGACCCCCGAGATTCGGGTGAGACCCCCGGGAATGGGGAGAGACCCCCGAGATTGGGGTGAGACCCCTGGGAATGGGGAGAGACCCCCGAGATTGGGGTGAGACCCCCGGGAATGGGGACACGGAACAAGGACAGACCCCTGAAACTGGGGACACCCACCCAGGACCCCCTCAGGACCCCCAAGCAACCCCCAGAACCCCCCCAGGAGCTTTTAAGACCCCCCCCCCCCCAAAGAAGTTTTAAGGCTCCCCAAAAATTTTCAAGCACCCCCATGGGCTTTTAAGACCCCCCCCCAAAAGGTTTCAAGCCTCTCCCCCAGGGGTTTTAAGACCCCCCAATAAAGTTTAAGACCCCCCCCAATAAAGTTTTAAGACTCCCCAATAAAGTTTTAAGACCCCCCCCAATAAAGTTTTAAGACCCCCCAATAAAGTTTTAAGACTCCCCAATAAAGTTTTAAGACCCCCCCCAATAAAGTTTTAAGACTCCCCAATAAAGTTTTAAGACCCCCCCCAATAAAGTTTTAAGACCCCCCAATAAAGTTTTAAGACTCCCCAATAAAGTTTTAAGACCCCCCAATAAAGTTTTAAGACCCCCCCCAATAAAGTTTTAAGACCCCCCCCAATAAAGTTTTAAGCCCCCCCCCCAAAAGGTTTCAAGCCTCCCCCCATTAAAGTTTCAAGACCCCCCCATTAAGGTTTCTAAGCCCCCCAATAAAGTTTCAAGACCCCCCCATTAAAGTTTTTAGACCCCCCCAAAAAAGTTTCAAGGCCCCCCATCAAGGCCTCCCCCCCATTAAGGTTTTTAGACCCCCCCCAAAAGGTTTCAAGGCCCCCCATTGAAGTTTCAAGGCCTCCCCCCATTAAAGTTTTTAGACCCCCCCAAAAAGGTTTCAAGGCCCCCCCCCCATTAAAGTTTTTAGACCCCCCCCCCAAAAAGGTTTCAAGGCCCCCCAATAAAGTTTCAAGACCCCCCCATTAAAGTTTTTAGGACCCCCCCCAAAAAGGTTTCAAGGCCCCCCAATAAAGTTTCAAGGCCCCCCTCAATGACGTTTCAAGCCTCCCCCAATAAGTTTCTAGAACCCCCCCACCCAATTTAACCCCTCATGCTCCGGAAAGGTCTCAGGACCCCTCCCCATTTCAGGACCCCTCCCCACATTTAACCCTTTGTACTCCGGAAGGCTCCCGGGACCCCTCCCCATTTCAGGACCCCCTCCCCATTTCAGGACCCCCCCCCCAATGAAGATTTAACCTCTCATACCCCGGAAGGGCCCCCAGGACCCTCCCCATATTTAACCCCTCGTACTCCAGAAGGCTCCCAGGACCCCTCCCCATGAAGATTTAACCCCTCCCCCATGAACATTTAACCCCTCCCCATTTCAGGACCCCTCCCCATGAACATTTAACCCCTCGCCATTTCAGGACCCCTCTCCACAGTTTTTAACCCCTCGTACTCCGGAAGGCTCCCAGGACCCCCTCCCATTTCAGGACCCTCCCCATGAACATTAACCCCTCCCCATGAACATTTAAACCCCTCCCCATTTCAGAACCCCCCCCCAATGAACATTTAACCCCTCGTACTCCAGAAGGCTCCCAGGACCCCCTCCCCATATTTAACCCCTTGTACTCCGGAAGGCTCCCAGGGACCCCCCTCCCCACGAACATTTAACTCCTCCCATTTCAGGACCCCTCCCCATTTCAGGACCCCTCCCCATGAAGGTTTAACCCCTCGTACTCCAGAAGGCTCCCAGGACCCCTCCCCATTTCAGGACCCCTCCCCACAATGAACATTTAACCCCTCCCCATTTCAGGACCCCTCCCCATTTCAGGACCCCTCCCCATTTCAGGACCCCTCCCCACAATGAAGATTTAACCTCCTCGTACTCCGGAAGGCTCCCAGGACCCCTCCCCCATTTCAGGACCCCTCCCCACGAACATTTAAACCCCTCCCCATTTCAGGACCCCTCCCCATTTCAGGACCCCCTCCAATGAACATTTAACCCCCTCCCCATGAAGATTTAACCCCCTCCCCATGAACATTTAACCCCTCCCCCATTCCAGGACCCCTCCCCACAGTTTTTAACCCCTCATAACCTGGAAGTCTCTCAGGACCCCTCCCCATTTCAGGACCCCTCCCCATGAAGATTTAACCCCCTCGTACTCCGGAAGGCTCCCAGGACCCCTCCCCATTTCAGGACCCCTCCCCATTTCAGGGACCCCCCTCCAATGAACATTTAACCCCTCCCCATGAAGATTTAACCCCTCCCCATTTCAGAACCCCCCCCCCAATGAACATTTAAACCCCTTGTACTCCGGAAGGCTCCCAGGACCCCTCCCCATTTCAGGACCCCTCCCCATTTCAGGGACCCCTCCCCATTTCAGGACCCCCTCCCCCATGAACATTTAACCCCTCCCCATTTCAGGACCCCTCCCAGTGAACGTTTAAACCCTCCCCATTTCAGGACCCCTCCCCATTCCAGGACCCCTCCCCACAGTTTTTAACCCTCGTACTCCGGAAGGCTCCGTGCTCCCGCCGCTCCTCGGGCTCGCCCTCGCTGCTCTCCCAGTCCAGGCGCCGCTCCCGTTCCCGTTCCCGTTCCCGTTCCCGTTCCCGCTCCCGTTCCCGCTCCCCGGGGCTCCCCCCCCCGCTCCGGGGGCTCCCCCCGCGCCCCCCCTCGGGCTCCCGCAGCCGCTCGCTGGCGCTGACGAAACTGCGCGGGGGGAAAATGGGGGGAGGGGTCAGGGGGACCCCGAAACCCTCAGGGGGTCCCCAACCCAGGTAGAGCCCAAAACCAAAGAGGGGGGGGTCCAAACCCGGGGGGGGTCCCAAAACCCAAACAGGGGACCCCAAAACCCGGGGGGGATCCAAAAACCCGCACAGGGCGAGTCCAAACACGGGGGAACCCTAAAATACAGGGGAGACCCCAAAACCCACACTGGGGGATCCCAAACCCGGGGGGGGGTCCCAAAACCCAAACAGGGGGACCCCAAACCCGGGGAGAGCCCAAAACCCACACAGGGGGGTCCCAAACACGGGGGAACCCTAAAATACAGGGGAGACCCCAAAACCCACACTGGGGGATCCCAAAAATCTGGTGAGACGCCAAACCCGGGGGAGACCCCAAAACCCACACAGCGGGGTCCCCAAAACCCAAAGAGGGGGGTCCTAAACCCGGGGGGGGGTCCCAAAACCCGGGGAGACCCCAGACCCACACAGGAGGGTCCCAAAACCCAAAGAGGGGGATCATAAACCCGGGGGGGGGGTCCCAAAACCTCGACGGGGTCCCCAAAACCCTGGGGGGTCCCTAAACTCGGGGGGGGTCCCAAAACCCGGGGGAGACCCTAAAACACAGGGGATCCCCAAAACCCACACAGGGGGTCCCAAAACCCTGGGAGGGGTCCCCAACCCGGGGGGGATCCCAAAACACAAACAGGGGGGTCCCAAAACCCTGGGGGGGGGTCCCCAAAAACCCGGGGGAGACCCCAAAACCCGGGGAGAAGCCAAAACCAACACAGGGGGTCCCAAAACCTCGAGGGGGTCCCCAAACCCGGGGGGACCCTAAAACCCAAACAGGGGGGTCCCAAAACCCGGGGGAGTCCCCAAAACCAGGGGAGACCCCAAAACCCGGGGGGACCCTAAAACCCACACGGGGGGGTCCCAAACCCGGGGGGACCCTAAAACCCAAACAGGGGGGGTCCCAAAACCCGGGGAGACCCCAAAACCCAAACAAGGGGGGTCCCAAAACCCTGGGGGAGTGCCAAAACCCAAACAGGGGAACCCCAAAACCCACGGGGGGTCCCCAAACCCAGGGAGAGCCCAAAACCCAAACAGGGGAACCCCAAAACCCAAACAGGGGGGGGGTCCCAAAACCCAAAGAGGGGGGGGTCCTAAACCCGGGGGGGGTCCCAAAACTCGCGGGGACCCCAGCCCCCACATTTGGGGGACCCCAAAACTCGGGAGGGACCCCAGACCCAAACAGGGGGACCCCAAAACCCGGGGGGACCCTAAAACACAGGGGGACCCCAAAACCCGGGGGACCCCAAACCTCGTGAAGACCCCAGCCCCACATTTGGGGGACCCCAAACCTGTGGAAACCCCAGCCCCACATTTGGGGAACCCCAAACCTCGTGGAGACCCCAGCCCCACATTTGGGGAACCCCAAACCTGTGGAGACCCCAGCCCCACATTTGGGGAACCCCAAACCCCGTGGAGACCCCAGCCCCAGAGAGAGGAACCCCAAACCTCGTGGAGACCCCAGCCCCACATTTTGGGGGACCCCAAACCTCGTGGAGACCCCAGCCCCACATTTGGGGAACCCCAAACCTCGTGGAGACCCCAGCCCCACATTTGGGGACCCCAAACCTCGGGAAGACCCCAGACCCAAACAGGGGAACCCCAAACCTCGGGAAGACCCCAGCCCCACATTTGGGTGACCCCAAAACCCGGGGAGACCCCAGCCCCAGAGAGAGGAACCCCAAACCTCGGGGAGACCCCAGACCCAAACAGGGGAACCCCAAAACTCGTGGAGACCCCAGCCCCACATTTGGGGGACCCCAAACCTCGGGAACACATCTCGTGAGAGTACCCCAAACCTCGGGGAGACCCCAGACCCACATTTGGGGAATCCCAAACCTCGGGGAGACCCCAGCCCCACATTTGAGGGACCCCAAACCTCGGCAGGACCCCAAAAACCACACAGGGGACCCCAGACCCACAAGAGGGGATCCCTAAAGCCCCAGGGAGACCCCAGACCCAAACAGGGAGACCCCAAACCTCGGGGGGACCCCAAAACCCGGGGAGACCCCAGACCCAAACAGGGGGACCCCAAAACCCGTGGAGACCCCAGCCCCACATTTGGGGAACCCCAAACCTCGGGGGGACCCCAGCCCCACATTTGGGGACCCCAAACCTCGGGGAGACCCCAGACCCAAACAGGGGAACCCCAAAACTCGGGAGGACCCCAGACCCACATTTGGGGAACCCCAAAACCCGGGGAGACCCCAGCCCCAGAGAGAGGAACCCCAAACCTCGTGGAGACCCCAGCCCCACATTTGGGGGACCCCAAACCTCGGGGGGACCCCAGCCCCACATTTTGGGGACCCCAAACCTCGTGGAGACCCCAGCCCCACATTTGGGGAACCCCCAAACCTCGTGGAGACCCCAGACCCAAACAGGGGGACCCCAAACCTCGTGGAGACCCCAGCCCCACATTTGGGGACCCCCCCTCACCTCTCGTACAGCGATTTCCTCTGGGGTCGACGCGACTGTTGGGGAGGGGGCAACAACACAAAATTGAGGGGGGGGTCCCGACCTTGGGGCACCCCCCGAACCAAGCAGGGGCTCCCCAGAAGCCCCCAGACCCAATTTTGGGGGGGAGGGGGTCTCGGTACCTCCTGGGAGTCGTCGTCGGCCGAGACGCTGCGCTGGAAGGGCTGGAAGGTGGGGGTGGGGCCCTTCTCGGGGTCCTGGGGGGGGCACCGGGGTCAGGGGGGGTCCCACAAGGTCCCCGTGACCCCCCCTGAGAGATTTGGGGGGTCTGGGAGAGATTTGGGGGGGTCTGGGAGAGGTTTGGGGGTGATGGGAGATCTTAAAAGGGGATTTGGGGGTCCCCAGGGGGGTTTTGGGGGTCCCACAAGGTCCCCGTGACCCCCCCTGGGGGTTTGGGGGGTCTGGGAGGCGTTTGGGGGGGGTCTGAGAGAGATTTGGGGGGGTCTGAGAGAGGTTTGGGGGTGATGGGAAATCCTAAAAGGGGATTTGGGGGTCCCCAGGAGGATTTTGGGGGGTCTGAGAGGGGTTTGGGGGTGATGGGAGATCCTAAAAGGGGATTTGGGGGTCCCAGGGGGGTTTTGGGGGGTCCCAGGGGGTTTTGGGGGGGTCTGAGAGGGGTTTGGGGGTGATGGGATGTTCTGGAAGGGGATTTTGGGGAGGGGTCCCGGAATGGTCTGAGGTGATGGGGAAGGTGTGGGGGGGGTCCCAGGGGGGTTTTGGGGGGATTTTGGGGAGTCCCAGGGGGATTTTGGGGGTCCCAGTGTAATCCCAGGGGGGTTTTGGGGGGTCCCAGGGAGATTTTGGGGGGTCCCAGGGAGATTTTGGGGGTCCCAGTGTAATCCCAGGGGGATTTTGGGGGGTCCCAGGTGGGTTTTGGGGGGTCTGGGAGGGGTTTGGGGGTGATGGGAGGTTCTGGAAGGGGATTTTTGGGGAGGGGTCCCAAAGGTTTGAGGTGATGGGGAAAGTGTGGGGGGTCCCAGGATGGTTTTGGGGGAGGTCCCACAAGGTCCCCATGACCCCCCCTGAGGGTTTGGGGTGTTCCAGGAGGATTTTGGGGGGTCCCTGGGGGTTTTGGGGGGGTCTGGGAGGGGTTTGGGGGGTCTGAGAGGGGTTTGGGGGGGTCCCAGGGGGGTTTTGGGGGTCCCAGGGGATTTTGGGGGTCCCTGGAGATTTTGGGGGTCCCAAGGAGGTTTTTGGGGGTCCCTGGGAGATTTTGGGGGTCCCAAGGAGGTTTTTGGGGGTCCCAGTGTAATCCCAGGGGGGTTTTGGGGGGTCCCAGAGGGGTTTTGGGGGGGGTTTCAGGAGGGTTTGGAGATCCTGGAGGATTTTGGGGGTCCCAGGTGGGGTTTTGGGGATCCCAAGGAGGTTTTGGGGGGGTCCAAGGTGGGTTTTGGGGAGTCCCAGGGAGATTTGGGGGTCCCCAGGTGGATTTTGGGGGTCCCAGGGGGGTTTTGGGTGTCCCAGGGAGATTTTGGGGGTCCCAGTGTAATCCCAGGGGGGTTTTGGGGGTCCCAGGGAGATTTTGGGGGTCCCCAGGGGGGTTTTGGGGGGGGTCCCATGGGGATTTTGGGGGTCCCAAGGAGGCTTAAGGAAGTCCCAGAGGGGTTTTGGGGGGTGGTCTCAGGAGAGTTTGGGGATCCTGGAGGATTTTGGGGGTCCCAAGGGGGAGGTGTTGGGGATCCCAAGGGGGTTTTGGGGGTCCCAGGGAGATTTTGGGGGTCCCAGTGTAATCCCAGGGGGGTTTGGGTGGTCCCTGGGAGATTTTGGGGGGTCCCAGAGGGTTTTGGGGGTCCCAGGGGGGTTTTGGGGGGGGTCCCAGAGGAGTTTTGGGGGTCCCAAGGGGATTTTGGGGGTCCCAGGGGGATTTTGGGGATCCCAGAATGTTTTTGGGGGTCCCAGGGGGATTTTGGGGATCCCAGTGTAATCCCAGGGGGGTTTTGGGGGTCCCAGGGAAATTTTGGGGGGTCCCAAGGAGATTTTGGGGATCCCAGGGTGGTTTTTGGGTGTTCCACAGAGGATTCTGAGTTCTTGGGGTGCTCCTGATCAGATCCCATGACTCTGGGGGCCACCCTGAATATTTTGGGGTTCCCCAAGGATTGGTTTTTTTTTTGGGGGGGGGTCCCCAATTTTTTTTTTTGGGGGGGGTCCCCACCTTGAGCTTGCCCTCGAGGGTCCGCGAGCGTTTGAACCCCGAGTTTTTGTTCTCGGCCTTGATGGCGCTGATGGCGCCCGACTTGACCAAGAGCTTGGCCTGCTCGGTGGCCGTGGCCGTGTCCAGGGGCGGCTGGTCCGACATGGCTGGGGAGGGGTCAAAATTGGGGTGTCCCCATCGTTATTGGGGTGTCCCCATCACTTTTGGGGGTGTCACTTTTGGGGGGTCTCATTATTGGGGTGTCACTATGGGGGGATCAGGAGCTCGGCCTGCTCGGTGGCCGTGGCCGTGTCCAGGGGCGGCTGGTCCGACATGGCTGGGGGGGCAAAATTGGGGTGTCCCCATCGTTATTGGGGTGTCCCCATCATTATTGGGGGGTCCCCATCACTTTTGGGGGGGTCACTTTGGGGGTGTCATTATTGGGGGGGGTCATTTTGGGGGGTGTCACCATAGGAAGATCACCATTGGTCACCATTGGGGAAGGTCATTACAGGAAGGGTCGCTATGGGGGGGTCATTTTTGGGGGATCATTTTTGGGGGTTCAATTTTGGGGGGTCATTTTTGGGGGGTCATTTTGGGGGCATCACTTTTGGGGTGTCACTTTGGGGGTGTCACTTTGGGGGTGTCACTTTTGGGGGTCACCACGGGGGATCACCATTGGTCACCATTGGGAAATGTCATTACAGGAGGGGTCACTTTAGGGTGGTCGCTTTTGGGGGGGTCACTTGGGGTGTCCCCATCATTATTGGGGTGTCACTTTTGGGGTGTCACTTTTGGGGGGTGTCACTTTGGGGGGGGTCACCATAGGGGAACCACCATGGTCACCATAGTGGTTACCATAATGGGGGTCACCATGGGGTGGTCACTTTTGGGGGGTCCCCATCACTTTTGGAGGGTCATTTTGGGGTGTCCCCATCATTATTGGGGTGTCCCCATCATTATTGGGGGGTCACTATTGGGGTGTCACTTTGGGGGTGTCACTTTTGGGGCGTCACCGTAGAAGAACCACCATGGTCACCACTGTGGTTACCATAATGGGGGTCACCATGGGGTGGTCACTATGGGGTGGTCACTTTTGGGGGGTCACCGTCATCATGGGGGGGACATTTTGGGGGGCTGGTCACTTTTGGGGGGGTCCCCATCATTTTTGGGGTGTCACTTTTGGGGGGTCTCATTACTGGGGTGTCACTTTTGGGGGGTCACCATAGAGGAACCACCATGGTCACCATTGTGGTTACCATAATGGGGGGTCACCATGGCGTGGTCACTTTTGGGGTGGTCACTATGGGGTGGTCACTTTTGGGGGGTCACCATCATCATGGGGGGGTCACTGTCACTATGGGGGTGTCACTTTTTGGGGGGTCGCTTTTGGCGGTGTCACTTTTGGGGGGTCACCATAGAGGAACCACCGTGGTCACCATTGTGGTTACCATAATGGGGGTCACCATAGGGTGATCACTATGGGGTGGTCACTTTTGGGGGGTCATCATCACTTTTGGGGGGTCACTGTCACTATGGGGGTGTCACTTTTGGGGGTGTCACTTTTGGGGGTGTCGCTTTTGGGGGTGTCATTATTGGGGTGTTATTTTGGGGGTCACCATGGGGGGATCACCATTGGTCACCATTGGGGAAGGTCATTACAGGAGGGGTCACTTTGGGGGGTCATTTTTGGGGGTGTCACCATTTCCCCCTCCCCATTTCCTCCACCCAGAGCCCCCTCCCCATTTCCCCCTCCCCGTTTCCCCCCTTTCACAGCCCCCTCCCCATTTCCCCCTCCCCGTTTCCCCCCTTTCACAGCCCCCCTCCCATTTCCCCATCCCCGTTTCCCCCTCTCCATTTCCCCCTTTCACAGCCCCCTCCCCATTTCCCCCCTTTCACAGCCCCCTCCCCATTTCCACCTCCCCATCTCCCCCTCCCATTTCCCCCTCCCCATTTCCCTGCTTTCAGAGCCCCCTCCCCATTTCACCCTCCCCATTATTCCCCCACAGCCCCCTCCCCATTTCCCCCCTTTCACAGCCCCCTCCCCATTTCATCCCTATCTCCTCTTCCCCATTTCCCTCTCCTTTCACAGCCCCCTCCCCATTTCCCCCATTTCCCCCTCCCCATTTCCCCCTTTCACAGCCCCCTCCCCATTTCCCCCTTTCACAGCCCCCTCCCCATTTCCCCCATTTCCCCCTCCCCATTTCCCCCTTTCACAGCCCCCTCCCCATTTCCCCTTTCACAGCCCCCTCCCCATTTCCCCCCTTTCAGAGCCCCCTCCATTTCCTCCCCTTTCACAGCCCCCTCCCCATTTCCCCCTCCCCATTATTCCCCCAGAGCCCCCTCCCCATTTCCTCATCCCCATTTCCTCCCTATCTCCCCCTCCCCATTTCCTCCACCCAGAGCCCCCTCCCCATTTCACCCTTTCACAGCCCCCTCCCCATTTCCTCCCTATCTCCCCCTCCCCATTTCTTCCAGAGACCCCTCCCCATTTCCCCCCATCTCCCCCTCCCCATTTCCCCCCATCTCCCCCTCCCCATTTCCCCATCCCCATTTCCCCCTTTCAGAGCCCCCTCCCCATTTCCCTTTCCATTATTCCCCCACTGCCCCCTCCCCATTTCCCCCCTTTTACAGCCCCCTCCCAGTTTCCTTCTCCGTTATTCCGCCATTTCCCCCTCCCCATTTCCCTCCCCTTTCACAGCCCCCTCCTCATTTCCTCCCTATCTCCCCCTCCCCATTTTCCCCTTTCACAGCCCCCTCCCCATTTCACCCTCCCCATCTCCCCCTCCCCATTTCCCCCCCTTTCCCAGCCCCCTCCCCATTTCCCCCTCCCCATTATTCCCCCAGAGCCCCCTCCCCATTGCCCCCTCCCCATTTCCCCCTTTCACAGCCCCCTCCCCATTATTCCCCCACCTCCCCCTCCCCCGAGCCCCCTCCCCATTTTCTCACATCGTTTGATGCCCCCCTGGGCGCTGCCCCCCCCCGAGCTCTGCTGCTTCTTCAGCGCCAGCAGCGCCTTTTTCTGGGAGGGGGAGACACACAAAAATGGGGGTCAGGGGGCGCTGGGACCCCCCCAAAAATCCCCTCAAAATTCCCCCAAAATTCCCTCAAAAATCCCCCAAAATTACCCCAAAAATCCCCCAAAATTACCCCGAAAATCCCCCCAAAAATCCCCTCAAAATTCCCCCAAAATCCCCCCCCAAAATCCCCCAAAATTCCCCAAAAATACCCCAAAATTCCCCAAACCCCCCCAAAAAATCCCACCAGGCCTCCCCGAAAACCCCCAAAACCCAAAATCCCCCCAAACCCCTCCAAAATCCCCCAAAATCCCCCAAAATCCCCAACCACCAGCCCCAAAATTCAAAATCCCCCCCAAAATCCCCTCAAATCCCCCCAAACCTCCTCAACCCCCCCAAATCCGCCAAAATCCCAAATTTCCCCCAATTTCCTCCCAAACCCCCCTAAACCCCAAATTTTCCCCCAAATCCTCCCCAAATCCCCTCAAATCCCAGATTTTCCCCAAAATCTCAAGTTTCCCCCCAATTTCCCCCCCAAATCCCAAATTTTTCCCACAAATCCCCCCCAAATCCCCGCTAAACCCAAAATTTCCCCACAAAACCCCAAATTTCCCGCAAATCCCCCACCAAAATCTCCCCCAAATCCCCCAAACCCCAAATTTCCCCCAAAATTTCCCCCCAAAATCCCAAATTTTCCCCCAAATCTCCCCCAAATCGCCCTAAACCCCAAATTTCCCCCAAATTTCCCCCAAAATACCAATTTTCCCCCCAAACCCCCAAATTTCCCCCCCAAATCTTCCCCTAAACCCCAGATTTCCCCCAAATTTCCCCCAAAATCCCAAATATCCCCCAAATTTCCCCCAAAATCCCAAATTTCCCCCCAAAACCCCCAAATTTCCCCCCTCACTTTCTTCCTCAGTTTCGCGAATCGCTTCTGCAGCGCCTCCTCCTCCTCGCTCAGGCCGGGCGGCAGCGTCAGCATGGCGGGGACACCCGAAGCGACACCCGAGGGGAATTTGGGGGAATTTGAGGAGAATTTGGGGCGAATTTGAGGAAATTTTGGGCGAATTTGAGGAAAACTCGGAGGCCCCGCGCGGTTTTCTGGGCAACGCAAGGCGGAAGTGAGCGCCCCCCCCCCCCACAGCGCAAAGCCGCGTTCCTATTGGTTGGAGGAAAGCATTCCGAGCGCTGATTGGTTCAAAGGAGAAAGGGGCGGGCTTACGGCCCTGCAGGTAGTTCCGGGTTGGGTTCCGGTACTTCCGGTGGCGGTGGCCCGGAGGGGTCCTGAGGGGAATTTGAGGAAATTTTGGGGGAATCTGTGGAGAATTTGGGCGAATTTGAGAAAATTTTGGGCGAATTTGAGGGAAATTTGAAGAAATTTACGGCGACTTTGAGGCAATTTCGGAGGTCCCGGCGCGGTTTCCTTGGCAACGCAAGGCGGGAGCGAGCGGCGCCTCCCCGCAGAGCAAAGCCGCGTTCCTATTGGTTAAGAGCGGGAATCCCGAGCGCTGATTGGTCGAAAGGAGGAAGGGGCGGGCTTACGGCCCTGCTGGTTGTTCCGGGTTGGGTTCCGCTACTTCCGGTGGCCGTGGCACGGAGGGGTCCTGAGGGGAATTTGAGGAAATTTGAGGCAATTTTGGGGGAATTTGTGGAGAATTTGGGCGAATTTGAGGGAAAATTTGAGGGAAATTTGAAGAAATTTAGGGCGACTTTGAGGAAATTTCGGAGGTCCCGGCGCGGTTTCCTTGGCAACGCAAGGCGGGAGCGAGCGGCGCCTTCCCACAGAGCAAAGCCGCGTTCCTATTGGTTAAGAGCGGGAATCCCGAGCGCTGATTGGTCGAGAGGAGAAAGGGGCGGGCTTACGGCGCCGCCGGTAGTTCCGGGTTGGGTTCCGGTACTTCCGGTGGCGGCGGGAGCGCTTCCGGTCATGGCGGGGATGGAGATGGAGAGGATCGGTGAGGATTGGGGTGAATTTTTGGGGTTTTTTTGGGGTTTTTTGGGGGTTTTCGGTGACTCCTCCGGTGTTTCCTCAGCGCTGCCGCCCCGCGGGCCCCGGGAGCTGCCGCTGGCGCTGCTGGAGTTGGGAAGCGCCGGGAGGTTCGAGCTCCTGACCGGAGAACCGGGGGACGCGGAGGGGCCCGAGCACCGCAGCACCGTGAGTGGATTAACGGGAAAAATATAAATTAAAATCCCGAAATGGGCCCGGAAATTGCGGAGTTCGGCCCGAAAAATTCAAAATTCGCGCCAAAAAATTCAAAATTCACACCAAAAAATTCAAAATTTACCCGAAAAAATTTGGAATTCACACCGAAAATTGGGATATTTACACCAAAAATTGTGTTATTTGCACCAAAAATTGTCATATTTGCACCAAAAGTTGCCGAATTCAGCCCAAAAAAATTCGAAATTCGCCCCCAAAATCGCCAAATTTGCCCCAAAAATCGCCAAATTCACACCAAAAAATTCCAAATTCACCCTAAAAAAACCCCAAATTCACCCCTAAAGTTCCCAAATTCGTGCCAAAAATTCCAATTCCACCCCAAAACCCCCCAAGTTCACCCCAATAAAAGCCCAAGTTCACCCAAAATCTCAAAATTTCCCCGATAAGTCTCAAGTCCTCTTAAATAAACTGCAAATGTCCCACAGAAAACCCAAATCCCCCCGAAACAACCCCAAAAAACCCCAATTCTCCTTGAAAAAAAACCAAAATCCCCCTCAGAAAACCCCAAATCCCCCCCAAAAAAACCCCAAATGCCCCTCAAATCTCCCCCCAAAAAAACCCGAAAATCCCAAAAATTCCTCCCTCAAATCCCTCCAAAATCCCGCCAAAAAAGACCCAAAAGAGCCCCAAAAAACCCCAAAAAATCTCAATTTCCTCCCCCCAAAAAACCAAATCCCCCCCAAAACCCCAAATGCTCTTTAAAAAAACCCCTGATGCCCCCAAAACACCCCCAAAAACCCAAATTTCCTCCTAAAACCCCGAAATCCCTTCAAATTTCTTTGCAAAGAACCCCAAAATCACCTTAAAAAAAAAAAAACAACAAAATCCCCCTCAAAAAAAACCCCAGAATCGCCACTCTCACGAGATGTGT
>CM063163.1:6993904-7153475 GCA_031885435.1 Passerculus sandwichensis | reverse complement strand
ACACATCTCGTGAGAGTGCCGTGTCCCCGTCGCCGTCCCCTCCTCCCGGGGACACTCGGCCGCTCCTCGGGGACCCTCGGTGACCCGCGCGTGTCCCCACGCTCCCCTTGGTGGCACCTGGGGACGTCCCGGGTGTCCCCGCAGCCACGTGCCCAAGCCCTGGAGCCACGTCCCCAAACTTTGTCCCCAAAGTGTCCCTTGGTGTCCCCGAGGTGTCCCCGGCTGTCCCCGAGGTGTCCCTTGGTGTCCTTGAGGTGTCCCCTGGTGTCCCCGAGGTGTCCCTTGATGTCCCTGAGGTGTCCCTTGATGTCCTTGAGGTGTCCCCAGCTGTCCCTGAGGTGTCCCCAGCTGTCCCCAATCCCCTCCTGTCCTTGAGGTGTCCCTTGGTGTCCCCAAGGTGTCCCCAGCGCCTGCAGCAGCGACGTCACCGCCTGTCCCCAAGGCTCGGGGACAGGGAGGGGCTGGGTGGGGCCTGGGGACAGAGAGAGAGAGGGGACAATGGGGACATTGGGGACATTGGGGACATTGGGGACATTGGGGACAATGGGGGGTTTGGGGACATTGGGGACAATGGGGACATTGGGGGGATTGGGGGCATTGGGGGCATTGGGGACAATGGGGGGTTTGGGGACATTGGGGACAATGGGGACATTGGGGGGATTGGGGACATTGGGGGACATTGGGGACATTGGGGACATTGGGGACAGGGACGGCCACAATGTCCCCCCAATGTCCCCAAATGTCCTCAAATGTCCCCCAATGTCCCCCCAATGTCCCCAATGTCCCCAATGTCCCCAATGTCCCCCCAATGTCCCCAATGTCCCCTCACTGTCCCCAATCCCCCCGCTGTCCCCAAATGTCCCCAGTGTGTCCCCAATGTCCCCAATCACCCCAATGTCCCCGATGTCCCCAAATGTCCCCCAAATGTCCCCACTGTCCCCCCAATGTCCCCTCACTGTCTCCAATGTCCCAAATGTCCCCAACGTCCCCAATCCCCCCATGTCCCCAATGTCCCCCCAATGTCCCCAAACCCCCCAATGTGTCCCCATTGTCCCCAATGTCCCCTCACTGTCCCCAATGTCCCTCCAATGTCCCCAATCCCCCCATTGTCCCCAATGTCCCCAATGTCCCCAATGTCCCCAATGTCCCCCCAGTGTCCCCAAAGTCCTCCCAAATTTTCCCAAATGTCCCCAATGATGTCCCCAATGATGTCCCCATTGTCCCCATTGTCCCCAATGTCCCCCAATGTCCCCAAAGTCCTCCCAAATGTCCCCCATGTACCCAATGATGTCCCCATTGTCCCCCAATCCCCCCAATGTCCTCAATGTCCCCAGGTGTCCCCAATGTCCCCAATCCCCCCAATGTCCCCAATGTCCCCAATGTCCCCAATCCCCCCAATGTCCCCCCGGTGTCCCCACTGTCCCCAATGTCCCCAATCCCCCCAATGTGTCCCCAATGTCCCCAATGTCCCCCCAATGTCCCCCAATGTCCCCACTGTCCCCAATGTCCCCAATGTCCCCACTGTCCCCACTGTCCCCAAACCCCCCAGTGTCCCCAGTGTCCCCTCACCCCCCAGCAGCAGCAGCAGCAGCAGTGTCCCCAGTGTCACCGTCCGTGTCCCCTTTGTCACCTCCATGGCGCTGCCACCACCCCCCCCCAGTGTCCCCAATTTATGGCCTTGGGGACAGGGACGGGCCCTGGGCGGGGACAGGGGAGGGGACAGGGCTGCCACCAAGGGGGGGGACGACGGTCCACAGTGTCCCCAATGTCCCCAATATGTCCCCAATGTCCCCCCAATGTCCCCAATGTCCCCCCAATGTCCCCTCAATGTCCCCTCAATGTCCCCAGTGTCCCCAACTCCCTCTGTCCTCAATGTCCCCAAGGGTCCCCAATGTCCCCAAATGTCCCCAAATGTCCCCAAACCCCTCCAATGTCCCCAATGTCCCCAATGTGTCCCCAATGTCCCCAACACCCTCAATGTCCCCAATGTCCCCAATGTGTCCCCAATGTCCCCCCGATGTCCCCAAGGACCCCCAATGTCCCCAAATGTCCCCAAACCCCTCCAATGTCCCCAAGGGTCCCCAGTGTCCCCAAATGTCCCCAATGTGTCCCCCGATGTCCCCAATGTCCCCCCAATGTCCCCAATGTCCCCGATGTCCCCAAATGTCCACAATGTCCCCCCAATGTGTCCCCAATGTCACCAAACCCCCCCAATGTCCCCAACGTCCCCAATGTCCTCCAATGTCCCCAAGGGTCCCCAGTGTCCCCAAATGTGTCCCCAATGTCCCCCCATTTCCCCAAATGTGTCCCCCAATGTCCCCAATCCCCCCATTGTCCCCCCAGTGTCCCCAGTGTCCCCAATGTCCCCACTGTGTCCCCAATGTCCCCACTGTGTCCCCAATGTCCCCACTGTGTCCCCGATGTCCCCAATGTGTCCCCAATCCCCCCATTGTCCCCCCAATGTCCCCAGTGCCCCCAATGTGTCCCCAATGTCACCAAACCCCCCCCAATGTCCCCTCTCTCTGTCCCCAATGTCCCCAAGGCCCCCCAATGTCCCCAAATGTCCCCAAACTCCTCCAATGTCCCCAAGGGTCCCCAGTGTCCCCAAATGTCCCCTTGAGACATTGGGGACATTGGGGGGATTGGGGACATTGGGGGGCCTTGGGGACACTTGGGGACATTGGGGACAGTGGGGGACATTGGGGACAGTGGGGGACATTGGGGACATTGGGGGACACATTGGGGACATTGGGGGACATTGGGGACATTGGGGGGGTTTGGGGACATTTGGGGACATTGGGGACACATTGGGGACTCTTGGGAACATTGGGGACATTGGGGACACAGCCCAGACTTGTCACCACCTTGGGGACATTGGGGACAGTGAGGGGATTGGGGACACTTGGGGACATTGGGGACATTTGGGGACATTGGGGACAGTGAGGACATTTGGGACACTTGGGGACATTGGGGGACATTGGGGACATAGCCCAGACTTGTCACCACCTTGGGGACATGGGGGACAGTGAGAGGATTGGGGACATTTGGGGACATTGGGGACATTGGGGACATTGGGTGGACATTTGGGGACATTGGGGGGTTTGGGGACACTTGGGGACATTGGGGACAGTGAGGGGATTGGGGACATTTGGGGACATTGGGGGGTTTGGGGACACATTGGGGACATTTGGGGACATTGGGGACAATGGGGACACAGCCCAGACTTGTCACCACCTTGGGGACATTGGGGACATTGGAGGGGATTGGGGACATTTGGGGACACATTGGGGACACATTGGGGACATTGGGTGGACATTTGGGGACATTGGGGGGGTTTGGGGACATTGGGGGGACATTGGGGACATTGGGGACAATGGGGACATTGGGGACAATGGGGACACAGCCCAGACTTGTCCCCACCTTGGGGACATTGGGGACAGTGGGGGGATTGGGGACATTTGGGGACATTGGGAGGGTTTGGGGACACTTGGGGACATTGGGGACAGTGAGGGGATTGGGGACACTTGGGGACACATTGGGGACATTGGGGACATTGGGGACAGAATCCAGACTTGTCCCCACCTTGGGGACAATGGGGACGCGGCCCGGGCTTGTCACCCGGTCAGGGGCAGTGGCTGCGGACAATGGGGCCGCTGTCACCAAGGTGCCACCGCGGGGAGGGGACACGGGAAGGGCTGGGGACACCTGAGGGGGGTTGGGGACATTTGGGGACATTGGGGATATTGGGGGGACAGTCAGGGGACATTGGGGGGACATTGGGGACAATGGGGACATTGGGGACACTGGGACATTTGGGGACATTTGGGGACATTGGGGGGACATTTGGGGACATTGGGGGGATTGGGGACACTGGGGGGACATTGGGGACATTGGGGGGACATTGGGGGGACATTGGGGACATTTGGGGGACATTGGGGATATTGGGGATATTGGGGGGACATTTGGGGGGGATTGGGGACACATTGGGGACTTTGGGGACACTGGGGGGACATTGGGGGACATTGGGGACATTGAGGACATTGGGGACAGGTCCTGGTTTGTTTTGGGGGATTTGAGAGGATTTTGGGGGGGATTTCGGGATGAATTCGCAGAATTTGGGTTCGCAAGAAAGACTCGCACACGTTTGGGATTATTGAATTTTATTTGTGGGAGTTTTTGGGGTGATTTTGGGGCATTTTGGGGAGATTTGGGGAGATTTGGGGGGATTTGGGGGGATTTTGAGGGGATTTTGGTGATTTTGGGGTCACAAGAAGGACTCAGACCCATTTAGGATTATTAAATCCGATTTATTGGAAATTTTGGGGGATTTTGGTGATTTTGGGGTCACAGAAAGAACTCAGAGAAATTAGCATTATTAAATCAGATTAATTGGAAATTTTGGGGGGATTTTGGGATGAATTCGCAGAATTCGGGTTCACAAGAAAGACTCGCACACGTTTGGGATTATTGAATTTTATTTGTCGGAGTTTTTGGGGTGATTTTGGGGCATTTTGGGGGGATTTGGGGGGATTTTGGGGTCACAAGAAGGACTCAGACCCATTTAGGATTATTAAATCCGATTTATTGGAAATTTTGGGGGGATTTTGGTGATTTTGGGGTCACAAGAAGGACTCAGACACATTTAGGATTATTAAATCCGATTTATTGGAAATTTTGGGGGGATTTTGGTGGATTTGGGGTCACAGGAAGAACTCAGAGATATTTAGCATTACTAAATCAGATTTGTTGGAATTTTTGGGGGGATTTTGGGATGAATTCGCAGAATTTGGGTTCGCAAGAAAGACTCGCACACGTTTGGGATAATTTAATTTTATTTGTCGGAGTTTTTGGGGTGATTTTGGTGCGTTTTGGGGTCACGGGAAGGCCTCGGGGGGCGGCACCGCCAGCGCGGCCGAGCTGATGATGAAAACCTTGACGTAATGCACGGCCTGGGGGGGGGGGGAGGGGTCAGGACCCCCCCAGGGACCCCCCAAAATTCTGGAACCCCCCCCAAAAAATCCAAGATTCCCCCCAGGACACCCCAAAAATCCGAGACCCTCCCCGTGCGTTATTTGCCCTCCCCATGTGCGTTATTTGCCCCCCCTCCCCTGTGCATTATTTGCCCTCCTGTGCGTTATTTGCCCCCCCCATGTGCGTTATTTGCCCCCCCATGTGCGTTATTTGCCCCCTCCATGTGCGTTATTTGCCTCCTCCCATGTGCGTTATTTGCCCCCCTCCCATGTGCGTTATTTGCCCTCCCCATGTGCATTATTTGCCCCCCCTGTGCGTTATTTACCCCCTCCCCGTGCATTATTTTCCCCCTCTGGGTACATTATTTGCCCCCCCTGTGCATTATTCCCCCCCATGTGCATAATTGACCCCCCCAGGGGTAATTTTTGCCACCCCCCCGTGCGTTATTTGCCCCTCCCCGTGCGTTATTTCCCCTCCCCGTGCATTATTTTCCCCTCCCCGTGCGTTATTTCCCCTCCCCGTGCATTATTTTCCCCTCCCCGTGCGTTATTTGCCCCTCCCCGTGCGTTATTTACCGCGGCGATGGCCGCCAGCAGCAGCAGCGCCAGCAGGAGGCACAGGAGGCCCAGGAAGAGCAGGGGGCACGCGGGGGGCGGGGTCTGGGCGGCGCCTGGGGGGCGTGGCCACGGCGAGGGGGCGTGGTCAGAGCCGGGATTCGCCCACTGCCCTTTCAAACCCCGCCCACCGCATTTAACCCCCGCCCACTGTGTTTAAACCCCGCCCACTGTGTTTAAACCCCGCCCACTGTGTTTAAACCCCGCCCCTTCGCGCCTGTCCTGCGCCTTGGGGGCGTGGTCAGGACCTGGACACGCCCACTTCCCTAGAAAGCCCCGCCCACCGCATTTAAACCCCGCCCACTCTGTTTAAACCCCGCCCCTTCACGCCTGTCCTGCATCTGGGGGCGTGGTCTGGACTGGGACACGCCCACTGCCCTTTAAACCCCGCCCACCGCATTTAAACCCCGCCCACTGTGTTTAAACCCCGCCCACTGTGTTTAAACCCCGCCCCTTCACGCCTGTCCTGCACCTTGGGGGCGTGGTCAGGACTGGGACACGCCCACTGCCCTTTTAAACCCCGCCCACTGTGTTTAAACCCCGCCCACTGTGTTTAAACCCCGCCCCTTCGCGCCTGTCCGGCGCCTTGGGGGCGTGGTCTGGACTGGGACACGCCCACTGCCCTCGATAGCCCCGCCCACCACATTTAAACCCCGCCCACTGTGTTTAAACCCCGCCCACTGTGATTAAACCATGCCCCTTCACGCCTGTCCTGCATCTGGGGGTGTGGTCTGGACTGGGACACGCCCACTGCCCTTTAAACCCCGCCCACTGTGTTTAAACCCCGCCCCTTTGCGCCTGTCCAGCACCTTGGGGGCGTGGCCACAGCGAGGGGGCGTGGTCAGAGCCGGGATTCGCCCGCAGCCCTTTTTAAACCCCGCCCACTCTGTTTAAACCCCGCCCCTTCACGCCTTTCCCGCACCTTGGGGGCGTGGCCAAGGCGAGGGGGCGTGGTCAGGACTGGGATAGGCCCACTGCCCTCGATAGCCACGCCCACCGCATTAAACCACGCCCACCGCGTTCAAACCCCGCCCACTGCATTTTAACTCCGCCCCCAGGATTTAAGTCCCGCCCCCTCCTCACCTGCCCGGCGCCTTGGGGGCGTGTCCTCGGCGATGTCATCGCTGACGTCATCGCCGACGTCATGGCGGCGAGCGGAGGGGGCGGAGCCGAGCAGAGGCTGCTCCGCCCCCTGGGTGACGTCACTGGTGATGTCATCGGTGACGTCGTCGTCGTCGTCAGGGCCCGGTGGGCGGTCCAAGGGCAGGAAGGGCGTGACGTCATCGTCGGCCGTGACGTCATCGGCGGTGACGTCATCATCCCAGGCGGCGTCGAGGTCGCCGGTGACGTCACCCAGCAGCGAGGAAGTGACGTCATCGGCAGTGATGACGTCATTGGCAGGTAGGGGGCCCAGGCCCGGGAAGGTGACGTCATCGTCGTCCTCGGTGACGTCATCGGGAAGGGCGTCTTGGAGGATGACGTCATCGAGGATGTGCCCGCCGGGGATGAGGTCATCGATGACGTCATCCCCAGGAATTGGAGGGGCGTGGTGGACGGTGATGACGTCATCCATGACGTCATCGTCCCCAGGGAGCGGGGCAGTGACGTAACCCCAGGCGATGACGTCACCGGGGTAGCCGTGCTCGATGACGTCATCAGAGCCGTCGCTCTCGGGGGCGATGACGTCATCGGTGAGGTCCTGCGAGGTGATGACGTCATCAGTGACGTCATCCTGGTCCCGCGGGAAGTCGCTCTTGGTGGTGACCTCATCGGTGAGGTCACGGCTGGTTGTGATGTCATCGATGAGGTCACACCCGGGGGCAGTGACATCACCGGTGACGTCACTCCCAGAGGCAATGACATCATCGGCGACGCCCCTCCCAGGATGGGACGCGGTGACGTCACCAGAAAAAGCTTCCTCCGGCACACAGGAAGTGACGTCATCGCCGTCGGTGACATCAGCAGCGACGTCACCTCCCCCCATACAGGAAGCGACGTCACCGGCGGGGGGAGGGGAGGGGCCGCCCCGCCCCTCCGTGACGTCACCGCCCTCCTCCTCCGCGGCGATGACGTCGTCGGCGATGACGTCATCATCGAGAGGCTCCTCCTCCTCCTCGGGGGGCGGGGCCACCACGGTGATGGTGATGCCGCCGGCCCGGACGGCGACGGCGACCGAGCCACGGCCACCGCGGCCACCGAGGCCACCAAAGCCACCAAAGCCACCCGGGGCGGGGACAGCGGCCACGTCCCCAATGTCCCCAAGGTCCCCGAGGTCACCAAGGTCCCCAATGTCCCCAACGTCCCCCGTGTCCCCCATGTCCCCAAGGTCCCCAAGGTCCCCAGTGTCCCTCAGGGCGGTGACAGCGGCCGTGGCCCCATGGTCACCAAGGTCCCCAATGTCCCCAAGGTCCCCAATGTCCCCAAGGTCCCTCAGGGCGGTGACGGTGATGTCCCCAAGGTCCCTGTCCCCCATGTCCCCAATGTCCCCAGTGTCCCCAAGGTTCCTCGGGGCGGTGACACCGCTGTCCTCAAAGCCCTGAAGGTCCCTCAGGGTGGTGGCATTGATGTCCCCAAAGGCCCTGTCCCCCCTGTACCTGTCCCCAACGTCCCTTGGGGCGGTGACATCGCTGTCCCCAAAGTCCCCAAGGTCCCCGATGTCCCCAGTGTCCCCCGTGTCCCTCAGGGCGGTGACAGCCATGTCCCCAATGTCCCCAACGTCCTCAATGTCCCCAGTGTCCCCCGTGTCCCCAGTGTCCCTCAGGGCAGTGACACCGCTGTCCTCAAAGCCCTGAATGTCCCTCAGGGTGGTGACATCGATGTCCCCAAGGTCCCCCCTGTTCCTGTCCCAAATGTCCCTTGGCGTGGTGACATCGCCGTACCCAAGGTCCCCAGGAACTGGGATGTCCCCAATGTCCCTCAAGGTGGTGACACCGCTGTCCCCAATGTCCCTCAAGGTGGGGACATTGCTGTCCCCCCTGTCCCTGTCCACAATGTCCCCAGTGTCTCCACTGTCCCCAATGTCCCCACTGTCCCCAATGTCCCCACTGTCCCCAGTGTCCCCAGGGGTGGGGACATCGCTGTCCCAAATGTCCCAAGGGACGGTGACAGCTCTGTCCCCAATGTCCCCAAGGTTCTTGATGTCCCCGATGTCCTTGTCACACAGGACGGGGACACCGCCCTGTCCTCCATCCGCGGTGGCCGTGATGTCCCCAATGTCCCCAATGTCCCCAATGTCCCCAATGTCCTCAATGTCCCCAACGTCCCCAATGTCCTCAATGTCCCCAATGTCTTTCACGTCCCCAATGTCCCCAAGTTTCTTGATGTCCCCAATGTCCCCGATGTCCCCAGTGCCTTTGATGTCCCCAATGTCCCCAACGTCCCCAATGTCCCCGATGTCCCCAACGTCCCCGATGTCCCCAGTGCCTTTGATGTCCCCGATGTCCCCCACATTCTTGATGTCCCCAATATCTTTGATGTCCTCAAGGTCCCCAATGTCCCCAAGGTTCTTGATGTCCCCAATATCTTTGATGTCCCCGATGTCCCCAACATCCCCAAGGTTCTCCATGTCCCCAAGGTTCTTGATGTCCCCAATGTCTTTGGTGTCCCCAATATGTTTGATGTCCCCAATGTCCCCAAGTTTCTTGATGTCCCCAAGGTCCCCGATGCCTCTGATGTCCCCAAGGTCCCCAATGTTCTTGATGTCCCCAATGTCCCCAAGGTTCTTGATGTCCCCAAGGTCCCCAATATCCTCAAAGCTTTTCACGTCCCCGAGGTTCTTGATGTCCCCAATGTCCCCAATATCTCTGATGGCCCCAATGTCCCCGATGTCCCCAAGGCTCTTGATGTCCCCAATACCTCTGATGTCCCCAACGTCCCCAGTGTCCTCGGTGCCTTTGGTGTCCCCAATGCCTTTGATGTCCCCAATGTCCCCAAGGTTCTTGATGTCCCCAACATCCCCAATGTCCCCGATGTCCCCAAGGTTCTTGATGTCCCCAATATCTTCAATGCCTTTGATGTCCCCACTGTCCCCAGCGTCCCCGATGTCCTTGGTGCCTTTGATGCTCCCAATGTCCCCGAGGTTCTTGATGTCCCCAATGTCCTTGGTGCCTTTGATGTCCCCAATGTCCCCAAGGTTCCTGGTGTCCCCAATGTCCCCAATGTCCCCGAGGTTCTTGGCGTCCCCAATGTCCCCGGTGCCTTTGATGTCCCCAACGTCCCCGATGTTCTTGATGTCCCCAACGTTCTCAAAGCCTTTGATATCCCCAATGTCCCCAAGGTTCTCGGCGTCCCCAATGTCCCCAATGTCCCCGAGGTTCTTGATGTCCCCAATGTCCCCAAGGTTCTTGGTGTCCCCAACGTCCCCGGTGCCTTTGATGTCCCCAACGTCCCCGATGTTCTTGATGTCCCCAGTGTCCCCAAGGTTCTTGATGTCCCCAACGTTCTCAAAGCTTTTGATGTCCCCAATGTCCCCAAGGTTCTTGGTGTCCCCAATGTCCCCAATGCTCTTGATGTCCCCAATGTCCCCAATGTCCCTGAGGTTCTTGGTGTTCCCAATGTCCCCAATGTCCTCGAGGTTCTCGGTGTCCCCGATGTCCCCAAGGTTCTTGATGTCCCCAATGTCCCCGAGGTTCTCGGTGTCCCCAATGTCCCCGATGTCCCCAATGTCCCCGAGGTTCTTGGTGTCCCCAGTGTCCCCAGTGTCCCCGGTGTCCTCGGTGCCTCTGACGTCCCCGCTGTCCTCAGCGCTGTCCCCGCTGTCCCCGCTGTCCTGGCGGGCGGGCGCCGCGGTGACGGTGATGGTGATGCCGCCGGCCCAGGGGGTGACGGTGACGGTGCCACCACCCCCAGTGCCACCACCCCCGGTGCCACCCCCGGCGGCTGTCACCGGCTCTGTCACCTGCCCGGGGGGGACACCGGGGGGGGAGGGGCCGCCCTCGGCCATGGGGACACCTGGGGGACACAGGGGACGTCACCGGGGGGGGACAGAGGGGACACGGGGGGGGACACAGGGGACGTCACCGGGGGGGGGACACGGGGGGGGACACTCAGGTGACACAGAGGGGACACAGGGGACACGGGAGACGTCACCGGGGGGGTACAGAGGAGACACACAGGGGACACTCAGGGGACACAGGGGACGTCACTGGGGGGGACAAGGGGGGGGGACCCACAGGTGACACTCAGGTGACACAGGGGACACGGGACGTCACCGGGGGGGGGTACACGGGGGGGACACACAGGTGACACACAGGGGACGTCACCTGGGGGGGGACACGGGGGGGGACACTCAGGGGACACTCAGGGGACACTCAGGGGACACAGGGGACGTCACCGGGGGGGGGACAGAGGAGACACGCAGGGGACACTCAGGGGACACAGAGGTGACACAGGTGACACAGGGGACGTCACCGGGGGGGGGGGACACGGGGAGGACATGCAGGGGACACACAGGGGACACTCAGGGGACCCAGGTGACACAGGGGACACAGGGGTGACAATGAGCTGACACAGGTGACACTCAGGTGACAATGAGGTGACAATGAGGTGACACAGGTGACAATGAGGTGACACAGGTGACAATGAGGTGACACACAGATTACACAGGTGACACACAGGTGACAATATCATGACACAGATGACACAGGTGACACACAGGTGACAATGAGGTAACACACAGATGACACACAGGTGACACAGATGACACACAGGTGACACAGGTGACAATGAGGTGACAATGGGGTGACACAGAGGTGACACGGGGGTACCTGAGGTGGCCGCAGGTGTCACACAGATGTGACACAGATGTGACACAGGTGACAATAACATGACACATAACATGACACAGGTGACACACAGGTGACACAGATGACACACAGGTGACACACAGGTGACAATGAGGTGACAATGAGGTGACACACAGGTGACACAGGTGACACACAGGTGACAATGAGGTGACACAGGTGACACACAGGTGACACGGGGGTACCTGAGGTGGCCGCAGGTGTCACACAGGTGACAATGAGGTGACACAGATGACACACAGGTGACACACATGTGACACAGGTGACAATGAGGTGACACAGGTGACAATGAGGTGACACAGGTGACACGGGGGTACCTGAGGTGGCCGCAGGTGTCACACAGATGTGACACAGATGACACAGGTGTCACACAGGTGACACAGATGACACACAGGTGACACAGGTGACAATGAGGTGACACGGGGGTACCTGAGGTGGCCGCAGGTGACACACAGGTGACACACAGGTGACACACAGGTGACACACAGGTGACAATAACATGACACAGGTGACAATGAGGTGACACACAGGTGACACGGGGGTACCTGAGGTGGCCGCAGGTGACACACAGGTGACAATGAGGTGACAATGAGGTGACACAGGTGACACAGATGACACAGGTGACACACAGGTGACACAGGTGACAATAACATGACACACGTGACAATGAGGTGACACACAGGTGACACAGGTGACACAATGGTGACAATGAGGTGACAATGAGGTGACAATGAGGTGACACAGGGGTGACACGGGGGTACCTGAGGTGGCCGCAGGTGTCACCGCTGTCCCCGGGGCCGTTCTGGGCTCCCCAAGCCCAATTTGGGTTTTTGGGTCTCGGCAGCTCCGAGCCCGAGGGGGCGGGGCCTGAGCGGGGCGGCCACGCCCCCTTTAAACCACGCCCCCTTTTCAAACCCCGCCCCCTTAAGGAGGCCACGGCCTCATTAACGGCAACCTCATTAAATTCCATTTTATTTTATTTCATTTTATTTTATTTTATTTTATTTTATTTTATTTTATTTTATTTTATTTTATTTTATTTTATTTTATTTTATTTTATTTTCCGTGTTATTTAATTTAATTTCATTTATTCTATAAATAAGTTTTAATTAATTTATAACTAAACAGAGTATTTTATTTTATTTTATTTTATTTTATTTTATTTTATTTTATTTTATATTTTACTTTACTTTATTTTACTTTTACCAAAAAAATTCTAATTTATTTAATTACAAACCCCAACCACTTTATTTTATTTCATAAACATTTACGGATTTGTAAACCCAGACTATTTTACTTTATTTTATTTTATAAATCTGATCTTATCTACTAACAAAACCAGATAATTTTATTTTATTTGATAAACAATATTTTATTTTATTTATTAATAAACCCAGACTACTTTATTTTATTTTATTTATTAATAAACCCAGACCACTTAATTTTTATTTTATTTGATTTTACTTGATTTTACTTTACATTATTTTATCTCTTTTTATTTTTATTTTTAATTTTTATTTATATTTTTAACTTATTCATATGTAATTTTACCTTATTTATATGCATATATTGATTTCTATTATTTTGTTTATTTATTTCAGTACGTTGTATTTTATTTTGCTTCACTTTGTATTATTTTTAATTTAATTTAATTCAATTTAATTCAATTTAATTTCATTTCATTTCCTAACAACCCCACACCACGCCATTTCATTTTATTCGCTTTATTTATTACGTTGTATTTTATTTTCACATTGTATTATTTTTAATTTAATTTAATTCAATTTAATTCAATTTAATTTCCTAACAACCCCACACCACGCCATTTCATTTTATTCACTTTATTTATTACATTGTATTTTATTTTCACATTGTATTATTTTTAATTTAATTTAATTTAATTTAATTCAACCCCACACCATTTCATTTTATTCACTTTATTTATTACATTGCATTTTATTTTGTCTCACTTTGTACTATTTTTAATTTAATTTAATTTAATTCAATTTAATTTAATTCAATTTTATTTAATTTAATTATTTAATTTATTTAATTTATTTTATTTTCATTTTGTATTATTTTTAATTTAATTTAATTTAATTTAATTTAATTTAATTCAACCCCACACCACGCCATTTCGTTTTATCCACTTTATTTATCGCATAAATAAATTTTAATTCATTTATTTATTAAAAGGTGGGGGGGGGTCCCTGGGTGTTTTTGGGGGTCCCCGGGGGTCTCCAGCTCCTCTCGGTCCTGGGGAGGGAGGGGTTAATAAATATTAATGAATATTAATGAATATTAATGAATATTAATGAGCGTTAACCGGGGCAGCGCTAACGAGGCCGCTCCCCCCCCCCTCGGCCTAATTAACGCTGCTAATTAAAGCTCTGCTAACGAACCTGGCGCTGCTGCTGGGCCCCCTTGAGGCCGCGCCCTGGGGGGACCCCAAAAACGTCACCGAGAGACCCCAAAAATGTCCCCAAAATGTCACCGAGACCCCAAAAATGTCCCCAAAACGTCACTGAGACCCCAAAAATGTCACCGAGACCCCCAAAAACGTCCCCAAAATGTCACCGAGACCCCAAAAATGTCACCGAGACCCCCAAAAATGTCACTGAGGGACCCCAAAAACGTCACCGAGACCCCCAAAAACGTCCCCAAAATCCCCCCTGGGACCCCAAAAATGTCACTGAGGGACCCCAAAATGTCACCGAGACCCCCAAAAACGTCCCCAAAATGTCACCGAGACCCCCAAAAACATCCCCAAAATCCCCCCTGGGACCCCAAAAATGTCACCGAGGGACCCCAAAATCCTCACCGAGACCCCCAAAAACGTCACCAAAATGTCCCCAAACCCACCCGGACCCACCAGGCCCTGAGGGGACCCCAAAATGTCACTGAGGGACCCCAAAATGTCACCGAGACCCCCAAAAACGTCCCCAAAATGTCACTGAGACCCCCAAAAACGTCCCCAAAATCCCCGCAAACCCACCCGGCCCTGAGGGGACCCCAAAAATGTCACCGAGGGACCCCCAAAATGTCACCGAGACCCCCAAAAACGTCCCCAAAATGTCCCCAAACCCACCCGGATCCACCCGGCCCTGAGGGGACCCCAAAAATGACACTGAGGGACCCCAAAAATGTCACCGAGACCCCCAAAAACGTCCCCAAAATCATCCCCAAACCC
Source organism: Passerculus sandwichensis (assembly GCA_031885435.1). Lineage (NCBI taxonomy): Eukaryota > Metazoa > Chordata > Aves > Passeriformes > Passerellidae > Passerculus > Passerculus sandwichensis. The sequence continues at coordinate 7,138,899 of CM063163.1, read as the reverse complement.
ACCTGGATCCACCAGGCCCTGAGGGGACCCCAAAAATGTCACCGAGGGACCCCAAAAACGTCCCCAAAATCCCCCCTGGAACCCCAAAACGTCACCGAGACCCCCAAAAACGTCCCCAAAATGTCACCGAGACCCCCAAAAACGTCCCCAAAATCTCCCCTGGGACCCCAAAATGTCACCGAGACCCCCAAAAACGTCCCCAAAATGTCCCCAAACCCACTCGGATCCACCAGGCCTTGAGGGGACCCCAAAAATGTCACTGAGGGACCCCAAAAATGTCACCGAGACCCCCAAAAACGTCCCCAAAATGTCCCCAAACCCACCCGGATCCACCCGGCCCTGAGGGGACCCCAAAAATGTCACTGAGGGACCCCAAAATGTCACCGAGACCCCCAAAAACGTCCCCAAAACCCCCCCTGGGACCCCCAAAAACGTCCCCAAAATCCCCCCAAACCCACCCGGATCCACCAGGCCCTGAGGGGACCCCAAAATGTCACCGAGGGACCCCAAAAATGTCACTGAGGGACCCCAAAAACGTCCCCAAAATGCCCCCCTGGGACCCCAAAATGTCACCGAGACCCCCAAAAACGTCCCCAAAATCTCCCCAAACCCACCCGGATCCACCAGGCCTTGAGGGGACCCCAAAAATGTCACTGAGGGACCCCAAAATGTCACCCAAAAACCCCCCCGGGACCCCAAAACCCCCCTGGGACCCCCTGAATGTCCCTGAGGGACCCCAAAACCCCCCCAGGACCCCCCCAAATTCCGCCCCTGGCCCCGCCCCGTCCTCACCTGGATCCGCAGGTGAACGAAGGTTCCGGAACCCGCGGGAGCCCCCGCCCAGCCCGGCCCAGGCTCCGCCCCCAGGGGGAGGAGCTCCACAGGCCCCGCCCTTGAGAGCGTCCGGAAGGCGGGGCCGAGCGGCTCCAGCCAATCAGGAGCCGGCTCCGGGCACTGCAGCAGCACTGCGGGGGGGAAACCACGCCCACAACATGGCTGCCACCATGAGGGGGATGCCATCTTGGGGCAGGGAGGGGCATGCTGGGATAGGGTCGTCACCAAAAGCATGCTGGGAAATGTAGTTCCCACCCATGGCAGCCATCTTGGCTCTCCCAAGGAATGCTGGGATTTGTAGTCCCTGTCCAATCAGCCATTTTAACCCCACCAAAGCATGCTGGGATTTGTAGTTTACAGCTGATTGGCCATTTTGGTTCCACCCAAAGCATGCTGGGATTTGTAGTCCATGTCCAATTGCCCATCCTTGCTCCCCCAAAGCACGCTGGGATTTGTAGTTTTTCTGGGATTTGTAGTCCATGTTCAATAAGCCATTTTGTCTCCCCCAGAGCATGCTGGGATTTGTAGTTTATATGTGATCAGCCATTTTGTCTCCCCCAGAGCATGCTGGGATTTGTAGTCCATGTCTGACCAGCCATTTTGTCTCCCCCAGAGCAAGCTGGGATTTGTAGTTTATATGTGATCAGCCATATTGTCTCCCCCAGAGCATGCTGGGATTTGTAGTTTATACCCGATCGGCCATTTTGTCTCCCCCAGAGCATGCTGGGATTTGTAGTCCCCCCACCCCCTTTCCCACCCCGGGGCATGCTGGGAGCCGCACCCCCATCTCCCCCTCCCCCCCCGGGGCTCACCTGGGGGTCGGGCCGACCCCCTGACCCGGAAGTTCTCGCGCAGGCCCCGCACGGCCCGGACCAGCTCCAGCATGGCCGACACCTGAGCCTCCAGCTCGGGGCAGCGCCAGTGGGACTGGGGAGGGGGAAATGGGGGTGAGACCCCACGGGAACCCCAAATAATCATCCCAGGAACCCCAAAAACACCAAATATCCCAAAAAAAAACCACCCAAAACTCCTCCAGGAACCCCCAAAAAACCACCCAAAACTCCTCCAGGAACCCCAAAAACCACCCAAAACCCTCTGGAATCCCCAAAACCACCCAAAACCCCTCCAGGAACCCCAAAAACCACCCAAAATTCCTCCAGGAACCCCAAAAACCACCCAAAACTCCTCCAGGAACCTAAAAAAAACACCCAAAACTCCTCCAGGAACCTAAAAAACCATCCAAAGCCCCCCAAAATCCACCCAAAACCCACCCAGGAACCCCCCAAAACCACCCAAAACCTCTTGGAATCCCAAAAACCACCCAAAACTCCTCCAGGAACCCCCAAAAAACCACCCAAAACTCCTACAGGAACCTAAAAAAACACCCAAAACTCCTCCAGGAACCCCCAAAAACCACCCAAAACTCCTCCAGGAACCTAAAAAATCACCCAAAACCCCCAAAATCCACCCAAAACCCCCTGGAATCCCCAAACTCACCCTAAACCCCCCCCAGGAACGACAAAATTGCCCTGGGAACCCCCAAACCCCTCGTGAACCCACCAAGGTGCACCCAAATCCCCCCAAAGTCACCCCAAAAACCCACCCAGGAACCCCAAAAAGCACCCAAAACCCCCCAAAATCCACCCAAAAACCCACCCAGGAACCCCAAAAACCACCCAAAACCCCCAAAATCCACCCAAAAACCCACCCAGGAACCCCAAAAACCACCCAAAACCCCCAAAATCCACCCAAAAATCCACCCAGGAACCCCAAAAGCCGCCCCAAAACCCCCCTGGAATCCCCAAACTCACCCCAAACCCCCCTGGGACCACCCAAATCCCCCAAGAGCCACCCAGAACCCTCCAAAGTGCACCCAAACCCCCCCAAAACTCCCCTCAGACCCCCCAAAACGCCCCCAGATCCCCCAAAACCACCCCAATTTCCCCCAAAATCCCCTCCCAGTGTCCCCCAGTGCAGAAAACCCTCCAGAAACCCCCCAAAGTGAACCCAAAACCCCCCCAAACCTCCCCAAATCCCCCTCAATTCCCCCCAAAATCCCCTCCAGACCCCTCCCAGTGCCCCCCAGAGCCCCCAAATCATCCCCAGTGTAGAAACCCCTCCAGAAACCCCCCAAAGTGAACCCAAAACCACCCCAAATCCCCCCCAGACCCCCCAAAATCCCCCCCAATTTCCCACAAAATCCCCCCCAGTGCCCCCCAATCCCCCCTCAGACCACCCTAAAAGCCCCCAGGCCCCCCAAAATCCCCCCCAAATTCCCCCCAAATCCCCTCCAGACCCCTCCCAGTGCCCCCCAGACTCCCCAAATCCCCTCCCAGTGCAGAAACCCCCCAAGGTGAACCCAAAAACCCCCAAAACCACCCCAAATCTCCCCCAGACCCCCCAAAACCCCCCCAGACCCCTCCCAGTGCCCCCCAAAACCCCCCCAGACCCCCCAAAACCCCCCCAGACCCCCCAAATCCCCCCAATTTCCCCCCAAAATCCCCTCCAGACCCCTCCCAGTGCCCCCAGTGCCCCCCCAATCCCCCCAGTACTCCCCAAATCCCCTCCCAGTGCAGAAACCCCTTGAGAAACCCCCCAAAGTGAACCCAAAACCCCCCCAAAACACCCCCAAAACCATCCCAAATCCCCCCTCAGACCCCCAAAACCTCCCCAAAACCCCCCAAACCCCTCAAAACTCCCCCCAAATCCCCCCTCAGACCCCTCCCAGATGCCCCCCAGACCCCCCTCAGAGCCCCTTAAAAGCCCCCAGACCCCCTAAAACCCCCCCAAAATCCCCTCCAGACCCCTCCCAGTGCCCCCTAAAAGCCCCCAGACCCCCCAAATCCCCCCCCAATTGCCCCCCAAACCCCCCAAAATCTCCTCCAGACCCCTCCCAGTGCCCCCCAGACCCCCCAAAATCCCCTCCCAGTGCCCCCAGTGCCCCCCAAATCCCCTCCCAGTGCTCCCCAGGGCAGAAACCCCTCCAGAAGCCCCCCAAGGTGAACCCAAAACCCCCCCAAAACCCCCAAACCCCCCCAACCCTCCCCAATTTCCCCCCAAAATCCCCCCCAGACCCCTCACAGTGCCCCCCAAATCCCCCCAGTGTCCCCCAGACCCCCCAAATCCCCGTCCCAGTGCAGAAACCCCCCAAGGTGAACCCAAAACCCCCCCAAAACCACCCCAAATCTCCCCCAAACCCCCCCAAACCCCCTAAAAGCCCCCCAATTTCCCCCAAAAATCCCCTCCAGACCCCTCCCAGTGCCCCCTAAAAGCCCCCAGACCCCCCAAAACCCCCCCAGTTTCCCCCAAAATCGCCCCCAGTGCCCCCCAAAATCCCCTCCAGACCCCTCCCAGTGCCCCTTAAAAGCCCCCAGACCCCCCAAACCCCCCCAAACCCCCCCAATTTCCCCCCAAATCCCCTCCCATCACTGACCAGCGTGTGGGGCTGGGGGAAGGGGGCCGTGCAGAGCGTGGGGGGCGCGGGGCGGGCGCGGGGCAGGCGCTGCCAGAGCTCCTCGGCCACGAAGGGGGCGAAGGGCGCCAGGAGGCGCAGCCCCAGCTCGGCCCCCGCCGCCAGCGTGGCCCGGGCGCCCGCCCGGAGCTCGGGGCGCTGCAGGGACGCCTTGGCCACCTCCTGGGGGGGGAGAGGCAGAAATTGGGGTGAGAAATGGTGAAATTGGGGCAGAAATGGCAAAATGGGCGCTGCAGGGACGCCTTGGCCACCTCCTGGGGGGGGAGATGGAGAAATTGGGGTGAGAAATCCCAAAATCGGGAGAGGAATTGCGAAATCGGGAGAGGAATGGCAAAATGGGGAGAGGAATGGCAAAATCGGGACTGAAATCTTGAAATGGGGAGAGAAATCCTGAAATGGGGAGAGAAATCCTGAAATCGGGAGAGGAATCTTGAAATTGGGAGAGGAATCCCAAAATCGGGAAAGAAATCCCTAAATCGGGAGAGGAATTGCAAAATCGGGACTGAAATCTTGAAATGGGGAGAGAAATCCCAAAATGGAGACCTTGGCCACCTCCTGGGGAGGGAAATGCAAAAATTGGGGTGAGAAATTGTGAAATTTGGGTGAGAAATGCTGAAATTGGGAGAGGAATCGCAAAATCAGGAGAGGAATCCCGAAATCAGGACTGAAATCCTGAAATGAGGAGAGAAAAACCAAAGTTGGGAGAGAAATCCCAAAATTGGCGCTGCAGGGACGCCTTGGCCACCTCCTGGGGGGGGAAATGCAAAAATTGGGGTCAGAAATTGTGAAATTGGGGCAGAAATCCCGAAATTGGGAGAGAAATTGCAAAATGGGGAGAGAAATTGCAAAATGGGGACACAAGTCGTAAAATCAGCACTGTAGGGACGCCTTGGGCACCTCCTGGGGGGGGAGATGATGAAATTGGGGTGAGAAATTGTGAAATTGGGACTGAAATGCTGAAATGGGGAGAGAAATCCTGAAATGGGGAGAGAAATCCCAAAATTGGCGCTGCAGGGACGCCTTGGCCACCTCCTGGGGGGGAAGATGGAGAAATTGGGGTGAGAAATGCTGAAATTGGGAGAGGAATCCCGAAATGGGGAGAGGAATCGCAAAATCAGGAGAGGAATGGCAAAATTGGGAGAGGAATCCCAAAATTGGCGCTGCAGGGACGCCTTGGCCACCTCCTGGGGGGGGAAATGCAAAAATTGGGGTCAGAAATTGTGAAATCGGGAGAGGAATCGCGAAATTGGGAGAGGAATCCCGAAATTGGGGAGAGAAATCCTGAAATGGGGAGAGGAATCCTGAAATGGGGAGAGAAATCCCAAAATTGGCGCTGCAGGGACGCCTTGGGCACCTCCTGGGGGGAGGGATGGAGAAATTGGGGTGAGAAATCCCGAAATCGGGAGAGGAATCCCGAAATTGGGGAGAGAAATCCTGAAATGGGGAGAGGAATCCTGAAATTGGGAGAGGAATCCTGAAATTGGGAGAGGAATCCTGAAATTGGGAGAGAAATCCCAAAATCGGGACTGAAATCGCAAAATGGAGAGAAGAATCCTAAAATGGAGACCTTGGGCATCTCCTGGGGGGAGAGACTCAAAAATTGGGGTGAGAAATCGTGAAATTGGGACAGAAATCCTGAAATCGGGAGAGAAATTGCAAAATGGAGAGAGGAATCCCAAAATTGGCGCTGCAGGGACGCCTTGGCCACCTCCTGGGGGGGGAGAGGCAGAAATTGGGGTGAGAAATGCTGAAATTGGGACTGAAATTGTGAAGTTGGAAGAGGAATCCTGAAATTAGGAGAGAAATCCTGAAATCGGGGAGAAGAATCCTGAAATCGGGAGAAGAATCCCGAAATCGGGACTGAAATCCTGAAATGGGGAGAGAAATCCCAAAATTGGCGCTGCAGGGACGCCTTGGGCACCTCCTGCGGGGGGGAGAGGCAGAAATTGGGGTGAGAAATCCTGAAATCGGGAGAGGAATCCCAAAATCGGGACTGAAATCCCGAAATCGGGAGAGGAATCCTGAAATGGGGAGAGAAATCCTGAAATCGGGAGAGGAATCATGCAATGGGGGCAGAAATCCTGAAATCAGGAGAGGAATCCTGAAATTGGGAGAGAAATCCCAAAATCGGGACTGAAATCGCAAAATCGGGAGAGGAATCCCAAAATCGGGGCTGAAATCCTGAAATTGGGGCTGAAATCCTGAAATGGGGAGAGAAATCCCAAAATGGAGACCTTGGCCACCTCCTGGGGAGGGAAATGCAAAAATTGGGGTGAAAAATTGTGAAATTGGGAGAGAAATCCTGAAATTAGAAATCCCAAAATGGGGACAGGGAATGGGATTTGGGGTGCCCATTTTTTGTGTATTTTTGGGGTATTTTTGGGGTAAATTTTGGTTATTTTTGTGGGGTTTTTTTGGGTAATTGTGTAATGTTTGGGTAATTTTTTGGGTTATTTTTTGGGTTATTTTTGGGGTATTTTTTGTGTATTTTTGTGTATTTCTTGTGTAATCTTGGGGGTAATTTTTGGTTATTTTTGTGGGGTTTTTTTTGGTGTACTTTTTGGGTAATTTTTTGGGTTATGTTTGGGGTATTTTTTATGCATTTTTGGGGTATTTTGGGGGTAATTTTGGGGGTAATTTTTGGTTATTTTTGTGGGGTTTTTTGGTGTATGTTTTGGGTAATTTTAGGGGTATTTTGGGGTTATTTTTTGTGTATTTTTTGTGTATTTTTGGGGTAATTTTTGGTTATTTGTATGGGTTTTTTTGGTGTATTTTTTGGGTAATTTTTTGGGTTATCTTTAGGGTATTTTTTATGTATTTTTGGGGTATTTTTGGGGTAATTTTTGGTTATTTTTGTGGGTTTTTTTGGGGTATTTTTTGGGAAATTTTTTGGGTATTTTTAATGTATTTTTGGGGTTATTTTTGTGTATTTTTAATGTATTTTTGGGTTATTTTTGGGGTGTTTTGGGTGCCCCCATACCAGGTAGACGTCGCAGAAGCTCCGGAGCCAGAAGCTCTGCACGGCGGCCACGGCCCCGTGAACCTCCAGCGCCTCCAGGCGGCGCCAGCACTCGGCCACGGCCGCGGCCAGGCGGGAGAGCAGCCAGCGCTCCATGGGCGACGCGGGAAACACCTGGAAAACGGGGAGAAAAATGGGAAATTTGGGTCATTTGGGGAAAAAAATGGGAAATTTGGGAAAAAAATGGGGATTTAGGACAGCCTGGGATTGGGGAGGGGACCCAGCAGCCAGCGCTCCATGGGCGACGCAGGAAACACCTGGAAAACGGGAAATTTGGGGAGAAAAATGGGAAATTTGGGTCATTTGGGGAGAAAAATGGGAAATTTGGGGAGAAAAACGGGAAATTTGGGAAAATCTGGGGAAAAAAATGGGAAATTTGGGTCATTTGGGGAGAAAAACGGGAAATTTGGGGAAAAAACGGGAAATTTGGGTCACTTGGGGAGAAAAATGGGAAATTTGGGTCATTTTGGGGAGAAAAATGGGAAATTTGGGGAGAAAAACGGGAAATTTGGGGAGAAAAATGGGAAATTTGGGGAGAAAAACGGGAAATTTGGGGAGAAAAACGGGAAATTTGGGTCATTTTGGGGAGAAAAATGGGGATTTAGGACAGTCTGGGACTGGGGAGGGGCTCAGAGCTGGGACAGCAGCCAGCGCTCCATGGGCGACGCGGGAAACACCTGAAAAACGGGAAATTTGGGTCATTTGGGGAGAAAAATGGGAAATTTGGGGAGAAAAACGGGAAATTTGGGGAAAAAATGGGGATTGGGATTGGGGAGGGGGCTCAGAGCTGGGAGAGCAGCCAGCGCTCCATGGGCAACTCGGGAAACACCTGGAAAAACAGGAAATTTGGGTCATTTTGGGAAAAAAAATGGGAAATTTGGGAAAATCTGGGGAAAACAATGGGAAATTTGGGAAAATCTGGGGGAAAAAGCCACAAAATTGGGGAAAATCTGGGGAAAAAACCCCACAAAATTGGGGAAAATCTGGGGAAAAAACCCCACAAAATTGGGGAAAATCTGGGGAAAAAAAGCCACAAAATTGGGGAAAATCTGGGGAAAAAACCCCACAAAATTGGGGAAAATCTGGGGAAAAACCCCGCAAAATTGGGGAAAATCTGGGGAAAAAAGCCACAAAATTGGGAAAATTTGGGGATTTAGGACGGTCTGGGATTGGGGAGGAGGCTCAGAGCTGGGAGAGCAGCCAGCGCTCCATGGGCGACGCGGGAAACACCTGGAAAACGGGGAGAAAAATGGGAAATTTGGGTCATTTGGGGAAAAAAAATGGGAAATTTGGGGAAAAAACCGGGAGATTTGGGGAAAAAAATGGGGATTGGGGAGGGGGCTCAGAGCTGGGAGAGCAGCCAGCGCTCCATGGGCGACGCGGGAAACACCTGGAAAACGGGAAATTTGGGGAGAAAAATGGGAAATTTGGGTCATTTGGGGAGAAAAATGGGAAAATTGGGTCATTTTGGGGAGAAAAACGGGAAAATTGGGGAGAAAAATGGGAAATTTGGGTCATTTTGGGAAAAAAAATGGGAAATTTGGGTCATTTTGGGAAAAAAAATGGGAAATTTGGGGAAAAAACCCACAAAATTGGGGAAATTTGCGGACAAAAATGGGGATTGGGAATGGGGAGGGGGACCCAGCAGCCAGCGCTCCATGGGGGACTGGGGAAACACCTGAAATGGGGAGAAAAACTGGAAATTTGGGAAAAAACCCCATAAAATTGGGGTGATTTGGGGGGAAAACCCCACAAAATCGGGGAAATTTGGGGACAAAAATGGGGATTTGGGATTGGGGAGGGGGCTGGGAACACTCAGGGGGACACAGGGACCACCTGGAACCGGGAGAAAAACTGGAAATTTGGGTCATTTTGGGAAAAAAACCCACAAAACTGGGGAAAATCTGGGGAAAAAGCCACAAAATTGGGGAAAATCTGGGGAAATTTGGGTTTTTTTGGGTATTTTGGGATATTTTGGGGCCCCCGGGGTTACCTCCTCGGGGGGTTTTGGGGTGTCCCCCTCGATGGCCCTGAGCACGAACCCCAGCGCGTCCTTGGGGGGTTTTGGAGTCCCTGGGGTTTTTCTGGGGGTGTTTTTGGGATATTTTTGGGATATTTTGGGGGTTTTTCTGGGGGTGTTTTTGGGACATTTTTGGGGTTTTTTGGGATATTTTTGGGGTTTTTGGGGTGGTTTTTTTTTTTGGTTTTTTTTTGGTTTTTTTTGTTTTTTTTGTTTTTTTGGGTATTTTGTGTACTTTGGGGTCCCCGGGGTTACCTGCTCGGGGGGTTTTGGGGTGTCCCCCTCGATGGCTCTCAGCACGAACCCCAGCGCGTTCCAGACTTTGTTGCAGAAGCGGCGCTGGGCCAGCACCGAGGCCACGCCCACCCGCAGCTCCGGGCCTGGGGGGGGAAAGGGGGGGAAATTTGGGGGTCAAGGGGGGCACTGGGACCCCCCCCCCAAAAAACCCAGAACCCCCAGAACCCCAAAAACCACCCAAGATCCCCCCCCAAAAATTCCCCCCCCACCAAGACCCCTTGGGACCCCCCAAAATCCCCCAGGACCCTCCAGGACACCCCAAAACCCCCAAGAACCTCCCAAAACCCCCCCAGGACCCCCAAAACCACCCAGAACACCCCAAGACCCCCAAAATCCCCCCAGGACCCCCCAAAAAACCCCAGGACCCTCCAAGACCCCAAAACCCCCAAGAGCCCCCCCAAAACCCCTCAGGACCCCCCAAAAACCCTCCAGGACCCCCTCAGGACCCTCCAGAACCCTCCAGGACCCCCCCAGAATCCCCCCAAAAACCCCACCAAGAACCCACCAGGAGCCCCCCAAAAACCACCAAATTCCCCCCAAAAATTCTCTAGGACCCCCCCAGACCCACCCCAAAAAACTCCAGGACCCCCAAAACCCCTCAGGACCCCCCCAAAACCCCCCCAAACCCCCCAAGAATCCCCCAGGACCCCTCAGGATCCCCCCCCAAAAACCCCCAAATTCCCCCCAAAAATTCTCTAGGATCCTCTCAGGACCCCCCCCAAAAAACCCCAAAAATCCTCAGGATCCCCCCAAAAACCACCCAAAAACCACCCAAGAACCCACCAGGAGCCCCCCAAAAACCCCTCAGGATCCCCCCCAGAACCCCAAAACCACCCAAAAACCCCCAAATTCCCCCAAAAACCCCCAAATTCCCCCCAAAACCCCCAAATTCCCCCCAAAAATTCTCTAGGACCCTCTCAGGACCCCCCCCAAAAATCCTCAGGACCCCCCCAAACCACCCCAAAAACCACCCAAAAACCCCACCAAGAACCCACCAGGAGCCCCCCAAAAACCCCTCAGGATCCCACAAAAAACCCCAAATCACCCCCAAAAACCCCCAAATTCCCCCCAAAAGTTCTCTAAGACCCTCTCAGGACCACCCCCCCCAAAAAAAACCCCCAAAAATCCTCAGGATCCCTCCCCAAAAACCACCCAAAACCCCCACCAAGAACCCACCAGGAGCCCCCCAAAAACCCCCAAATTCCCCCCAAAAATTCTCTAGGACCTTCTCAGGACCCCCCCCCCAAATCCACCCCAAAAAACTCCAGGACCCCCAAACCCCTCAGGACCCTCCAAAATGCCTCAGGACCCCCCCCAAAAACCCCCAAATTACCCCCAAAACCCCTCTAGGACCCCCCCAGACCCACCCCAAAAAACCCCAAAAATCCTCAGGATCCCCCCAGAACCCCAAAAACCACCCAAGAACCCCCCCCCCCCAAGAACCCCTTCCCCTCAAGACCCCTTGGGACCCCCCAAAATCCCCCCAGGACCCTCCAGGATCCTCCAGGACACCCCAAAACCCCCAAGAACACCCCCCAGGACCCCCAAATCCCCCCCAAAACCCCCCCAGGACCCCCCAAAAACCACCCAGGACCCCCCAGAATCCCCAAGACCCCCCTCAAAAACCTCCCAGAACACCCCAGGACCCCCCAAATGCCCCCAGGACCCCCCAAATTCCCCCAGGACCCTCCCCCAGAACACCCCTGGACCCATTTGGGGGTCCCGGGATGGATTTTGGGGTCCCTACAGGGGTCCAGGGGGATTTGGGGAGGGGTCCCAGTGGGATTTTGGGGGATTTTGGGGTTCAGGGGGATTTAGGGAGGGGTCTCAGGGACATTTTGGGGTTAATTTGGGTGGGGGTCTCACCGTGGGCGTTGTGGCTGCTCAGGGCCAGGGGGAATTGGGGGATTTTGGGGGTCCCTGGGTGGATTTTGGGGGGATTTTTGGGGGTATTTTTGGGGGTCTCAGAGGGATTTTGGGGATTTTGGGGTTCAGGGGGATTTGGGGAGGGGTCCCAGAGGGATTTTTGGGGTTAATTTGGGTGGGGGTCTCACCGTGGGCGTTGTGGGTGCTCAGGGCCAGGGGGGATCTGGGGGGATTTTGGGGTTCCTGGGTGGATTTTGAGGGCATTTTTGGGGGTCTCAGAGGGATTTTGGGGTTCAGGGGGATTTGGGGAGGGGTCTCAGGGACATTTTGGGGTATTTTGGGTGGGGGTCTCTCTCACCGTGGGCGTTGTGGCTGCTCAGGGCCAGGGGGATTTTGGGGGTTCCTGGGTGGATTTTGGGGGGATTTTTGGGGTTCCTGGGTGGATTTGGGGGGATTTGGGGGGTCCCTGGGTGGATTTTGGGGTTCAGGGGGAATTGGGATGATTTGGGGAGGGGTCTCCGAGGGATTTTGGGGGATTTTGGGGTTCAGGGGGATTTGGGGAGGGGTCTCAGGGACATTTTGGGGTTAATTTGGGTGGGGGTCTCACCGTGGGCATTGTGGCTGCTCAGGGCCAGGGTGATTTTGGGGGTCCCTGGGTGGATTTTGGGGGGATTTTGGGGTTCCTGGGTGGATTTTGGGGTTCAGGGGGATTTGGGGAGGGGTCCCAGAGGGATTTTTGTGTTATTTTGGGTGGGGGTCTCACTCACCGTGGGCGTTGTGGCTGCTCAGCGCCAGGGTGATTTTGGGGGTTCCTGGGTGGATTTTGGGGGGATTTTGGGGGATTTTGGGGTCCCTGGGTGGATTTTGGGTGGATTTTGGGGTTCAGGGGGATTTGGGGAGGGGTCTCAGGGACATTTTGGGGTTAATTTGGGTGGGGGTCTCACCATGGGCATTGTGGGTGCTCAGGGCCAGGGGGTCCCTGGGTGGATTTTGGGGGATTTTGGGGGTATTTTTGGGGGTCTCAGAGGGATTTTGGGGGATTTTGGGGTTCAGGGGGATTTGGGATGATTTGGGGAGGGGTCTCAGGGACATTTTGGGGTATTTTGGGTGGGGGTCTCACCGTGGGCGTTGTGGCTGCTCAGGGCTGGGGGGGATTTGGGGGTTCCTGGGTGGATTTTGGGGATGATTTTGGGGTCCCTGGGTGGATTTTGGAGGGATTTTTGGGGGTCTCCGAGGGATTTTGGGGGATTTTGGGGTTCAGGGGGATTTGGGGAGGGGTCTCAGGGACATTTTGGGGTTAATTTGGGTGGGGGTCTCACCGTGGGCGTTGTGGCTGCTCAGCGCCAGGGGGATCCTGGGTGGATTTTGGGGATGATCTGGGGGGTCCCAGTGGGATTTTGGGGGGATTTTTGGGGGTCCCAGCGGGATTTTGGGGTTCAGGGGTATTTGGGGAGGGGTCCAGAGATATTTTGGGGTATTTTGGGGTTCAGGGGGATTTGGGGAGGGGTCCCAGAGGGATTTTTGGGGTATTTTGGGTGGGGGTCTCACTCACCGTGGGCGTTGTGGCTGCTCAGGGCTGGGGGGATTTGGGGGTTCCTGGGTGGATTTTGGGGATGATCTGGGGGGTCCCAGTGGGATTTTGGGGGCATTTTTGGGGTTCCTGGGTGGATTTTGGGGTTCAGGGGGAATTGGGATGATTTGGGGAGGGGTCCCAGAGGGATTTTGGGGGATTTTGGGGTCCAGGGCGATTTGGGGAGGGGTCCCAGAGGGATTTTTGGGGTATTTTGGGTGGGGGTCTCACCGTGGGCGTTGTGGGTGCTCAGGGCCAGGGGGATTTGGGGAATTTTGGGGGTTCCTGGGTGGATTTGGGGGCATTTTTGGGGTCCCTGGGTGGATTTTGGGGTTCAGGGGGAATTGGGATGATTTGGGGAGGGGTCCCAGAGGGATTTTGGGGGATTTTGGGGTTCAGGGTGATTTGGGGAGGGGTCTCAGGGTTATTTTGGGGTTAATTTGGGTGGGGGTCTCTCTCACCGTGGGCATTGTGGCTGCTCAGGGCCAGGGGGTTCCTGGGTGGATTTTGGGGGGTCCCTGGGTGGATTTTGGGGGGATTTTGGGGGATTTTGGGGTCCCTGGGTGGATTTTGGGGGGATTTTGGGGTTCAGGGGGATTTGGGGAGGGGTCTCAGGGGTTAATTTGGGTGGGGGTCTCACCGTGGGGCGTTGTGGCTGCTCAGGGCCAGGGGGATTTTGGGGTCCCTGGTGGATTTTGAGGGGATTTTTGGGGTCTCAGAGGGATTTTGGGGGATTTTGGGGTTCAGGGGGATTTGGGGAGGGGTCTCGGGGTTAATTTGGGTGGGGGTCTCTCACCGTGGGCGTTGTGGCTGCTCAGCGCCAGCCTCAGGGCGTCGGCGCCGCACTCGGGGATCCCCTGCGGGAACTGACGGCGCTGGGGGGATTTGGGGGTGAATTTGGGGTAAATTTGGGGGATTTTGGGGTGAATTTGGGGGATTTGGGGGTGAATTTGGGGCATTTTGGGGTGAATTCGGGGAATTTTGGCGACTCAGAGGGATTTGGGGTAATTTTGGGGCAATTTTGGGGGGATTTTGGGGCAATTTCGGGAGGATTTTGGGGTGAATTTGGGGGATTTTGGGGGCTCAGAGGGATTTGGGGCGATTTTGGGGCAACTTTGGGGCAATTTCGGGAGGATTTTGGGGGATTTTGGGGCAATTTTGGGGGGATTTTGGGGCAATTTCGGGAGGATTTTGAGGTGAATTTGGGAGATTTTGGAGGCTCAGAGGGATTTGGGGTAATTTTGGGGTAATTTTGGGGCAATTTTGGGGCGATTTTGGGGGGATTTTGGGGGGATTTTGGGGCAATTTTGGGGCAATTTTGGGTGATTTTGGGAGGATTTCGGGGGGGATTTTTGGGGGGATTTGGGGTAATTTTAGGGGGATTTTGGGGTCTCAGGGGAATTTGGGGCAATTTTGGGGGAATTTTGGGGCCAATTTTGGGGCAATTTCGGGGACTCAGAGGGATTTGGGGCAATTTTGGGGATATTTTGGGGGCGATTTTGGGGGGGGTTTCTGGGGGGATTTTGGGGTCACTTTAGGGGGATTTTGGGGGGGCCTCATGGGGATTTGGGGGACAATTCTGGGGAGATTTGGGGGGGATTTTGGGGCCAATTTTGGGGTAGTTTAGGGGGGATTTGGGGGTCTCAGGGGAATTTGGGGTAATTTGGGGTGATTTTGGGGCAATTTAGGGGGTGATTTTGGGGTCATTTAGGGGGTGATTTTGGGGTGATTTTGGGGCAATTTTTGGGGGGATTTGGGGGTCATTTGGGGGGGATTTTGGGGTAATTTTGGGGGTCATTTTGGGGGCAATTTTGGGGGGATTTGGGGGGCTCAGGGAGATTTTGGGGAACTTTTGGGGGTTCAGGGGGAATTTGGGGTAATTTTAGGGGGATTCGGGGTCTCAGGGGAATTTGGGATCGTTTTGGGGTGATTTCAGGGGATTTTGGGGTGATTTTGGGGGGTCCTGGGGTGATTTTGGGGGTCCCACCTGCCCCTCCTGGGCCGCCCGGTCCCACCTGCCCCTCCTGGGCCGCCCGCAGCTCCTGCGGGTCCAGGGTTCGGCTCTGGAGCTTCTCCTGCAGCTCCTGGGGGAGGAAAAAAAACAAAAATCAGCCCAAAATGACCCAAAAAATAATCCCCAAAATTACCCCAAAACTTGGTCGAAAATCATCCCAAAAACTCCCCAAAATCAGCCCCAAATCACCCCAAAATAATCCCCCAAATCATCCCAAAATAATCCTCAAAATCACCCCAAAATCATCCCCAAAATCATCCCAAAATTGCTCCCAAACCCCCCAAAATGACCCCAAAACCATCCCCAAAAATGACCCCAAAACCACCCCAAAAATCATCCCAAAACTGCCCCAAAATCACCCCCAAAATCACCCCAAAAATGACCCCTAAAGCCACCCCAAAATTTCCCCCAGATCACCCCAAAACCGGCTCCAAATTACCCTAAAAACCCCCCCAAAGTCACCCCCAAAAACCACCCCAAAATCACCCCAAAATCATCCCAAACTCACCCCAAAACCACCCCCAAAACCACCCCAAAACCCCAAAACCACCCCCAAAACCACCCCAAAAATGACCCCAAAACTTCTCCCAAATCACCCCACAATCACCCTAAAAATCACCCCCAAAATCACCCCAAAACCATCCCCAAAAATGATCCCAAAACCACCCCAAAATCACCCCCAAAATCAACCCCAAAACCCCAAAATAACCCCAAAACCACCCCAGGCTGGGGATTTTTGGGTTTTTTTTTGGGGTTTTTGGGTCTGGGGATTTTTGGGGTTTTTGGGGCCGGGGATTTTTGGGGTTGGCGTTTTTGAGATTGGGGAATTTTGGGGATTTTGGGGTCAGGGTTTTTGGGGTTTTGGGTTATTTTGGGGTGAGTTTTGGGTTATTTTGGGGTGGGGTTTTTGGTGGTTTTGGGTCAGGGGGTTTGTGGGGTTTCTGGGGTGGGGATTTTTGGGGTTTTGGGTTATTTTGGGTCAGAGGATTTCTGGGGTCGGGATTTTTGGGGTTTGGGGTTATTTTGGGTCAGGATTTCTGGGTTTTTGGGGTCAGGATTTTTGGGGTTTTGGGTGTTTTTGGATTGGGTTTTTGGGTCAGGATTTGTGGGGTTTTTTGGGTTATTTTGGGTCAGGATTTCTGGGGATTTTTGAGGTTGGGATTTTTGGGGTTTTGGGTTACTTTGGGGTGGGTTTTGGGTTATTTTTGGGGTTTTTTTGGTGTTTTTGGGTCAGGATTTCTGGGGGTTTTTGGGGTCAGGATTTTTGGTGTTTTGGGTTATTTTGGGGTGGGGTTTTTGGTTTTTCTGGGTCAGGATTTCTGGGGATTTTTAGGGTGGGGATTTTTGGGGTTTTAGGTTATTTTGGGTGGGTTTTGGTTTATTTTGGGTCGTTTTGGGTGGGGTTTTGGTTTATTTCGGGTGGGTTTTGGGTGTTTTTGGGTGGGTTTTGGGTTATTTTGGGTGGTTTTGAGTTGGGTTCTTTTGGTTCAGGGGTTTCTGGGTTTTTTGGGGTCAGGATTTTTGGGGTTTTGGGTTATTTTGGGTGGGGTTTGGGATATTTTGGGTGTCTCTGGGTACCTGCAGGGTGGCGCCCCCGATGACGTCGCGGGGGTCGATGACGTTCCCCAGGGATTTGCTCATCTTGCGGCCCTGGGGGTCCCGGACCAGCGAGTGCAGCAACACCTGGGGGGGGGGACCCCGAAAATGGGGAAAATGAGCCCAAAAATGGGGAAAAGGAGCCCGAAAATGGGGAAAAGGAGCCCAAAAATGGGATGGGGGACCCCGAAAATGGGGAAAATGAGCCCGAAAATGGGGATGGGGACACATGGGGGCCACCAAGAACCCAATGAGAAACCCCAAAACCCAACAAGGAACCCCAAAACCTGACCAAACCCTCGGGAATTTGGGGAATTTGGGACCCTTGGGGATATCTGGGGACCTTGGGACACTGGGGACCCTTTGGGGACATTTGGGGACCCTTGGGGACATTTGGGGACACCAAGAACCCAACAAGGAACCCCAAAACCCAACAAGGAACCCCAAAACCCAACGAAAAACCCCAAAACTTGACCAAACCCTCGGGAATTTGGGGAATTTTGGGATTTTGGTGACCCTTGGGGACCCTTGGGGACACTTGGGGACATCTGGGGACATTTGGGGACTCTTGGGGACACCAAGAACCCAACGGGAAACCCCAAAACCCAACAAGGAACCCCAAAACCCAACGAAAAAACCCCAAAACTTGACCAAACCCTTGGGAATTTGGGGAATTTTGGGATTTTGGTGACCCTTGGGGACATCTGGTGACCCTTGGGGACACCTGGGGACATCTGGGGACACCGACCTGGCTGAAGGGCAGCTGCCCCGTGAGCTGCTGGCCCAGCATGACCATCCGGGCCACCCAGAAGAACAGGAGGTCACTGCCCGTCACCAGCAGCGAGTTGGGGTAAAAACGGCCAAAATCGGGCCGCGGGACATTGAGGGGACATTTGGGGACGTTGGGGACATTGGGGACATTGGGGACATTGGGGACAGTGGGGACGTTGGGGACATTGGGGACTGGATGTGGGGACAGTTGGGGACAGTGGGGACAATGGGACAATGGGGACATTGAGGACACTGGAGGACATTGGGGACATTTGGGGACATTGGGGACACATTGGGGACACTGAGGGGACATTTGGACATTGAGGGGACATTGGGGACACTGAAGAACAGTTGGGGACATTGAAAAAACATTGGGGACACTTGGGGACATTGGGGGGACATTGGGGACATTTGGGGACATTGGGGGACATTGGGGACACTGAGGGGACACTGGGATGGGGCCTTTTTGGGACATTGGGGGACACTGAGGGGACATTTGGGGACATTGAGAAAACATTGAGGACATTGAAGGACATTGGGGACATTTTTGGGATATTTTGAGGACATATGAGGACGTTTGGGGACATTGGGGACACTGAGGGACATTGGGACAGTGGGCGACATTGGGACATTGAGGGGACATTGGGGAGACATTGGGGACATTGGGGGGATTGGGGACACTGAAGGGACATTGGGGACATTGAGAAAACATTGAAGGGACATCGGGGACATTGGGACACTGAGGGGACACTGAGGGGACATTGGGGACATTTTTGGGATATTTTGAGGACATATGAGGACGTTTTGGGGACATTGGGGACACTTTGGGCACATTTTGGGGACATTGGGGACACTGAAGGGACATTGGGGACATTGAGAAAACATTGAAAAAACATTTGGGGCACTGAGGGGACATTTGGGGACATTGAGGGGACACTGAGGGGACAGTGGGGACATTTTGGGGGGACATTGGGGACATTGAGGGGACATTGAGGGGACACTTGGGGAGACATTGAAGGGACATTGGGGACAGTGGGGACACTGGAGGACATTGAGGTGACATTGGGGACACTGGGGACATTTGGGGACATTGGGGACAGTGGGGACATTGGGGGACCACTGAGGGGACATCTTGGGGACATTGAGGGGACATTGAAAAGACATTAAAGGGACACTGGGGACATTTGGAGGACATTTGGGGACATCTTGGGGACATTGAGAGACATTGGGGGACATTGGGGACATTGGGGGGACATTTGGGGACACTTGGGGAGACATTGAAGGGACATTGGGGGGACATTGGGGACATTGAAGGGACATTGGGGGGACATTAAAAGACATTGGGGACACTGAGGGGACATTGGGGACATTGAGGGGACACTGAGGGGACATTGGGGGGACACTGAGGGGACATTGAGGACATTGGGGGGACAGTGGGGACATTGGGGACATTGAGGGGACATTGAGGACATTTTGGAGATGTTGGGGACACTGAGGGGACATTTGGGGACATTGAGGGGACATTTGGGGACATCGGGGACACTTGGGGACATTGGGGACATTTGGGGACATTGGGGACATTTGGGGGACATTTGGGGACAGTGGGGACATTTTGGGCTCTCACCTGCTCGGGCCAGCCCAGGGCGGCGAAGGGGAAGAGGGCGGAGGAGAACCAGGTGTCCAAAACGTCGGGGTCTGGGGACAGAGGCGCCACCAAACGTCACCAAATGTCACCAAACGTCACCAAATGTCACAATTAAACCTCAAAAAAACCCCCCAAAAAAACCCAAAAAAATCCCCAAAAAATCCCCCCAAAAAAACCAAAAAATCCCCAAAACCCCCCCCCAAAAAACCCAAAAATCCCCCCAAAATCCCCCCAAAAAAACCCCAAAAATCCCCCAAAAATCCCCAAAAATCCCAAAAAAATCCAAAAAAACCTCCAAAAAATCCCCCAAAAACCCAAAAATCCCCCAAAAATTAAAAAAAAAAAAAAACCAAAAAATCCCCCCAAAAAACCCAAAAAATCCCCCAAAAACCCCGAAAAATCCCCCAAAACTCCCCAAAAAAACCCCCAAAAATTCAAAAAAAAAACCCCCAAAATCCCCCCCAAAAAACTCCAAAAAAATCCCAAAAAATCCCCCAAAAAATTCCCAAAAAATCCCCAAAAATCAGATTTTCCCCCAAATTTCAGCCCCCTCCCCAGAATCTCACCTTGCTGCAGGTGCAGCTCCCCGGGGCTGCAGCCCAGGGCCCCCGCGGCCGCCGCCCGCGCCTCGGCCTCGCTGCGCCCCACGAACCAGCGCCCCTCCCCCTCCCCCTCCCCCTCCCCCTCCGCGGGGGCGGGGCCGGGGGCGGGGCCGGGGGCGGGGCCGGGGGCGGGGCACACCCGGTAGGCGGGGACGCGGTGACCCCACCAGAGCTGGCGGGACAGGCACCAATCCCTGCGGGGGGGGGAGGGGGAAAGGGAGGGTGGGGACACGCCCACTGCTCGTGGGACACGCCCACCGCGGCTGGGACACGCCCATTGTAGCTGGGACACGCCCATTGTAGCTGGGACACGCCCACCACAGCTGGGACATGCCCACCACAGTTAGGACACGCCCATCGCACCTGGGACACGCCCACCACGGCTGGGGCCCCGCCCACTACAGGTGGGACACGCCCATCGCACCTGGGACACGCCCACCACTCGTGGGACACGCCCACTGCTCGTGGGACACGCCCACCGCGGCTGGGACACGCCCACTACAGATGGGACACGCCCACCACAGTTAGGACACGCCCACCGCACCTGGGACACGCCCACCAAAGCTGGGACACGCCCATTACAGCTGGGACACGCCCACTGCTCCCGGGACACGCCCACCGCGGCTGGGACCCCGCCCACTACAGGTGGGACACGCCCATTGTACATGGGACACGCCCACCACAGCTGGGACACGCCCACCACAGCTGGGACACGCCCACCGCGGCTAGGACCCCGCCCACTACAGGTGGGACACGCCCATCACTCAAGGGACACGCCCACCACAGCTAGGACACGCCCATCGTACCTGAAACCCCGCCCACTACAGGTGGGACACACCCATCACACCAGGGACACGCCCACCGCTTGTGGGACACGCCCACTACAGGTGGGACACGCCCATCACTCAAGGGACACGCCCACCACAGCAGGGACACGCCCACCGCGGCTGGGACCCCGCCCACTACAGGTGGGACACGCCCATCACACCAGGGATACGCCCATCATACCTGGGACACGCCCACTGTACCAGGGACACGCCCACTACACCTGGGACACGCCCACCGCGGCTGAGACCCCGCCCACTATAGGTGGGACACGCCCACTGCACTAAGACCCCTCCCCTCACACCTGGGACATGCCCACTGCACTGAGACCCCGCCCCCAACACCTGGGACACACCCACCCGCTGAGACTCCTCCCCCAAACCCGAGGCCCCGCCCACAACAGCTGAGGCCCCGCCCACAACACCCGGGACACGCCCACCGCACCCGAGACTCCTCCTCCCACAGCCGAGGCCCCGCCCACAATGCCTGGGACACACCCACCCCAGCCGAGACCCCGCCCACAATACCTGGGACACGCCCACCACAACTGAGGCCCCACCCCCTCCCCTTTAGCCCCGCCCCCTCCCCCGAGGCCCCGCCCCCTCCCCGTTGGCCCCGCCCCTCACCCCGCGCTCTCCATCCAGCGTTTCCAGTTCTTCTCGTGGAATTTGGGCACCAGGCGGAGCCGCCCCGACTCCACCGCCTGCACGGGGCAGAGAGAGACCCCAAAATGCCCCAAATTCACCCCAAAATGCCCCAAATTCACCCCAAAATGTTCCCCCAAAATGTCCCCGACTCCACCGCCTGCACGGGGGAGAGAGAGACCCCAAAATGCCCCAAATTCACCCCAAAATGTCACCAAAATGTCCCCAAATGTGTCCGCCTGCACGGGGCAGAGAGAGACCCCAAAATGCCCCAAATTCACCCCAAAATGTCACCAAATTCACCCCAAAATGTCCCCCCAAAATGTCCCCGACGCCACCCGCCTGCGCAGGTGAGGGAGAGACCCCAAAATGCCCCAAAATGTCCCCAAATGTCACCCGAAGGGTCCCCCAGGTGTGTCCCCAGGTGTGTCCCCACGTGTCCCCAGGTGTGTCCCCCCCCAGTCTCACCTGCAGCGCCACCCGGGCCATGTCCCCAGGTGTGTCACCTCCCCCAGGTGTCCCCAGGTGTCCCCAGGTGTCCCCAGGTGCCTCCCAGGTGTGTCCCCAATGTCCCCAGGTGTCCCCCCCCAGTCTCACCTGCAGCCCCTCCCGGGCCGTGTCCCCAGGTGTGTCCCCAGGTGTGTCACCTCCCCCAGGTGTGTCCCCAGGTGTGTCCCCAGGTGTGTCCCCAGGTGTGTCCCCAATGTCCCTCAGGTGTCTCCAGGTGTCCCCAGGTGTGTCTCCCCCCCCCAGTCTCACCTGCAGCGCCTCCTGGGCCATGTCCCCAGGTGTGTCCCCAGGTGTGTGTCACCCCCCAGATGTCCCCAGGTGTGTCCCCAGTCTCACCTGCAGCGCCTCCCGGGCCATGTCCCCGCAGGTGAGGAACCACTGACGCTTCAGCAGGAACTCAACGACGTCACCGGAGCGGCTGCGGGGACAGGGGACACCTGAGGGACACCTGAGACACACCTGGGGGACACCTGAGCACACCTGGGGACACCTGAGAGATAGCTGGGGACACCTGAGGGACACCTGGGGACACCTGAGAGATACCTGAGAGATAGCTGGGGACACCTGGGGACACCTGGTGATGCCTGGGGACACCTGAGGGACACCTGGGGACACCTGAGACACACCTGGGGACACCTGAGGGACACCTGAGGGACACCTGGGGACACCTGAGAGATACCTGGGACACCTGGGACACCTGAGGGACAGCTGAGGGACACCTGAGAGATACCTGGGGACACCTGTGTTACCTGCACAGGGGCAGGGTCATGGCGTGGGGGGATGCTGGGGACAGGTGAGGTGACACAGGTGACAATGAGGTGACACAGGTGTGTTACCTGCAGAGGGGCAGGGTCATGGCGTGGGGGGACATTGGTGACATTGAGGTGACACAGGGGACAGGTGAGGTGACACAGGTGACAATGATGTACCTGCACAGGGGCAGGGTCATGGCGTGGGGGTATTTTGGTGACATTGGGGTGACATTGAGGTGACACTGGGGACAGGTGAGGTGACACAGGTGACACCAGGTAACAATGATGTACCTGCACAGGGGCAGGGTCATGGCGTGGGGTGACAATGAGGTGACATTGAGGTGACACGGGTGACAATGAGGTGACACAGGTGCGTTACCTGCACAGGGGCAGGGTCATGGCGTGGGGGGACATTGGGGACATTGAGGTGACACAGGGGACAGGTGAGGTGACAATGAGGTGACACAGGTGTGTTACCTGCACAGGGGCAGGGCCATGGCGTGGGGGTATTTTGGTGACATTGGTGACACTGAGGTGACATTGGGGACAGGTGAGGTGACACAGGTGCGTTACCTGCACAGGGGCAGGGTCGTGGCGTGGGGTGACATTGAGGTGACACTGAGGACAGGTGAGGTGACATTGAGGTGACACTGAGGTGACACTGAGGTGACAACGAGGTGACATTGGGGACAGGTGAGGTGACACTGAGGTGACACAGGTGACACAGGTGCGTTACCTGCAGAGGGGCAGGGTCATGGCGTGGTCGGTGACCCCCCGGAGCAGCCCCCGCTGCGCCAGCGCCGCCACCACCTGAGCGCGGGCCTCGAACCTGGGCACGCCCTGGGGACACGGAGGGGACATTGGGGACATTGGGGACATTGGGGGGATTGGGGACAGTCAGGGGACATTGGGGGGATTGGGGACACCGGGGACATTGGGGACATTGGGGAGATTGGGGACATTGGGGACATTGGGGACATTGGGGAGATTGGGGACAGCGAGGGGACATTGGGGACATTTGGGGGGGATTGGGGACACTGGGGACAGGGAGGGGACATTGGGGACACTGGGGACACCCTGGGGACATTGGGGACATTGGGGACATTGGGGGGGGATTGGGGACATTGGGGACAGGGAGGGGACATTGGGGACACTGGGGACACCCTGGGGACATTGGGGACATTGGGGACATTGGGGGGGGATTGGGGACATTGGGGACAGTGGGGACACCCTGGGGACAATGAAGGGACATTGGAAGGACATTAGGGGGGATCGGGGACACATTTGGGGACACTTTGGGGTCATTTTTGTGATCATTTTTGGAATCATTTTTGAGGCCGTTTGGGGACAGTTTGGGGCCCTTTTTGGGGTCATTTGGGGCCAGTTTGGGGTCATTTTTGGGGCCAATTTGGGGCCATTTTTTGGGTACACTTTGGGGCCATTTGGGGACACTTTGGGGTCATTTTTGGGGCCGGTTTGGGGACACTTTGGGGTCATTTTTGGGGCCGTTTGGGGACAGTTTGGGGTCATTTTTGGAGTCATTTTTGGGGACAGTTTGTGATCATTTCTGGGGTCATTTTTGGGGCCGTTTGGGGACACTTTGGGATCATTTTTGGGGTCATTTTTGGGGTCATTTGGGGCCGTTTGGGGTCATTTTTGGGGTCATTTTTGGGGCCATTTGGGGCCGTTTTGGGGCCGTACCTGCAGCCAGCCCCCGCCCGGGGGACACAGGGTGCCGTCGTCGGCGATGACCGAGAGCAGCGGCAGCGCGTGGGCCCGGGCCAGGGCCAGGTCCTGGGGGCTGTGCCCGGGGGTCACCTTGACCGCACCTGGGTCAGGTACACACCTGTGTGTCACCTCTGTGTCACCTACTGTAACCTGTTTGTCACCTATTGTCACCTATTGTCACCCATTGTCACCCACAGGGCCTGGGGGCTGTGCCCGGGGGTCACCTTCACCGCACCTGGGTCAGGTACACACCTGTGTGTCACCTCTGTGTCACCTGTTTGTCATCTACTGTAACCTACTGTCACCTGTGTGTCACCTATTGTCAGCTACCGTTACCCAGTGTCACCCACAGGGCCTGGGGGCTGTGCCCAGGGGTCACCTTGACTGCACCTGGGACAGGGTCACACCTGGGTCACACCTGTGCCACACCTGTGTCACACCTGTGTCACCTACTGTCAGCTGTTTGTCACCTATTGTCAGCTACTGTCACCCATTGTCACCCACAGGGCCTGGAGGCTGTGCCCGGGGGTCACCTTGACTGCACCTGGGACAGGGACAGGGACAGACCTGGGTCACACCTGTGCCACACCTGGGTGTCACACCTATGTGTCACCTGTGTCACCTGTGTGTCACCCATGGTCAGCTACTGTCACCCAGTGTCACCCACAGGTCCTGGGGATCACCTTGACCGCACCTGGGGACAGGGACAGGGTCACCTGTGCCACACCTGTGTCACCTGTTTGTCACCCCAGTCCTTCCCAGCCCCTTCCAGTATCCCCAAATCCCCTCCCAGTCCCCCTTTAACCACTCCCAGTCCCTCCCAGTCCATCCCAGTCCATCCCAGTCCCTCCCAGTTTATCCCAGTCCCTCCCAGTATACATAACTCCATTCCCAGTCCATCCCAGTTTATCCCAGTTCCCTCCCAGTTTATCCCAATCCATTCCAGTCCCTCCCAGTCCATCCCAGTATCCATAACTCCATTCCCAGTCCATCCCAGTCCCTCCCAGTCTCCATAACTCCATTCCCAGTCCCTCCCAGTTTATCCCAGTTCCCTCCCAATCCCCTCCCAGTCCCTCCCAGTTCCATCCCAGTCCCTCCCAGTTTATCCCAATCCCCTCCCAGTTTATCCCAGTCCCTCCCAGTCCCATTCCCAGTCCATCCCAGTCCCTCCCAGTTTATCCCAGTTCCGTCCCAATCCCCTCCCAGTCCCCCCCAGTTTATCCCAGTCCCTCCCAGTTTATCCCAGTCCCTCCCAGTGCCCCTAACTCCATTCCCAGTCCCTCCCAGTTTATCCCAGTTTATCCCAGTCCCCCCCAGTTTATCCCAGTCCATCCCAGTCCCTCCCAGTCCATTCCCAGTCCCCCAGTCCCTCCCAGTTCCATCCCAGTCCCTCCCAGTTTATCCCACTCCCCTCCCAGTCCCTCCCAGTCCATCCCAGTCCCTCCCAGTTTATCCCAGTTCCGTCCCAATCCCCTCCCAGTTCCCTCCCAGTTTATCCCAGTCCATCCCAGTCCCTCCCAGTCCATCCCAGTCCCTCCCAGTTTATCCCAGTCCCTCCCAGTCCCTCCCAGTATACATAACTCCATTCCCAGTCCCTCCCAGTCCCTCCCAGTCCCTCCCAGTTTATCCCAGTCCCTCCCAGTGTCCATAACTCCATTCCCAGTCCATCCCAGTCCCTCCCAGTCCATCCCAGTCCCTCCCAGTCCCTCCCAGTTTATCCCAGTCCATCCCAGTCCCTCCCAGTCCATCCCAGTTCCCTCCCAGTCCATCCCAGTATCCATAACTCCATTCCCAGTCCATCCCAGTCCCTCCCAGTCCATCCCAGTTCCCTCCCAGTTTATCCCAGTCCCTCCCAATCCTCTCCCAGTCCCTCCCAGTTTATCCCAGTCCCTCCCAGTCCCTCCCAGTTTATCCCAGTCCATCCCAGTATGCCTAACTCCATTCTCAGTCCCTCCCAGTTTATCCCAGTTTATCCCAGTCCCCCCCAGTTTATCCCAGTCCCTTCCAATCCTCTCCCAGTCCATCCCAGTCCCTCCCAGTTTATCCCAGTCCATCCCAGTCCCTCCCAGTTCCTCACCGGTTCCCAGCTGGGGCTGCACGCTGGGGTCGCTCACCACGGGCAGCAGGGCCCCGGTGAACGGGTGCCTCACCTGCCGGCCCTGCAGGTGCTGAGGGGGGCGTGGTCAGGCCGGGCCACGCCCCCCCGAGACACGCCCTGGCCGCCACCGACATGCGCCGGCCCTTTAAGAGCCTCCGAGCGAGCCCCGCCCCTTTGTGGGCGGAGCTGTTCCTAACCAATCCCTGGCTGGCTGTGAGGTGGCCACGCCCAGCCACTGGCCACGCCCCCAGCAATGAAGCTCCGCCCCTTCACGCCAGGCCCCGCCTTTTTACCCTTATATGGATGCATAGGGAAAGGGGAGGGGCTAAATCTGGACAGCCAATGGGTGCCCTTGCAGGGAAGCCACACCCACAAGACACGCCCACAATTGCCACAAATGTTGGGGTCGCCGAGGCCCCGCCCCTCCGGGTGACAACCCATCCCTCTGTGTGAGGCCACGCCCCCTCAGGTGAGGCCACGCCCCCTCAGGTGAGGCCACGCCCCTCCCGGTTAGGCGCTGCCCCTCCAGGTGAGGTCGCATCCATCCAGATGAGGCCACGCCCCTCCAGATGAAGCCACGCCCATCCAAGTGAAGTCCCTCCCATCCCAATGGAGCCCCACCCATCCCAATGGAGCCCCACCCATCCCAATTAAGCCCCGCCCATCCCAATTAAGCCCCGCCCATCCCAATGAAGCCCCACCTCTCTAGATGAAGCCCAGCCCACCCCAATGAAGCCCTGCCCCCTAGTTAAGCCCTGCCCCAGGTGAAGCCCCGCCCCCGTTTAAGCCCCACCCATCACAATGAAGCCCCGCCCCTCCAGATGAAGCCCCGCCCATCCCAGGTTAAGCCCCGCCCCTCACCAGGTATCGTGGGTCCTGTGGGTGCACGGCCACGGCCCCAATGAAGCCCCGCCCACCCCAGGTTAAGCCCCTCCCCCAGGCTAAGCCCCGCCCCTCACCAGGTAGCACAGCCATGGCCCCAATTAAGCCCCACCCATCCCAGGTTAAGCCCCGCCCCCCGGTTAAGCCCCGCCCCTCACCAGGTTGCATGGCCACGGCCCCAATGAAGCCACACCCATCCCAATGAAGCCCCGCCCCTCACCAGGTACCATCCCAGTGAAGCCCCGCCCATCCCAATGAAGCCCCGCCCACCCCAGGTCAAGCCCCGCCCCTCACCAGGTACCATCCCAATGAAGCCCCGCCCATCCCAATGAAGCCCCGCCCACCCCAGGCTAAGCCCGGCCCCTCACCAGGTTGCACAGCCACGGCCCCAACGAAGCCCCGCCCACCCCAGGTTAAGCCCCGCCCCCCCAGGCTAAGCCCCGCCCCTCTCCAGGTTGCACGGCCACGGCCCCAATGAAGCCCCGCCCACCCCAGGCTAAGCCCCGCCCCTCACCAGGTACCGTGGGTCCCGCGGGTGCACGGCCACGGCCCCAATGGAGCCCCGCCCATCCCAATGAAGCCCCGCCCCCCAGGTTAAGCCCCGCCCCCAAGGGTAAGCCCCGCCCCTCTCCAGGTTGCTTGGCCATGGCCCCAATGAAGCCCCACCCACCCCAGGCTAAGCCCCGCCCCCCGGTTAAGCCCCACCCCTCACCAGGTACCATCCCAATGAAGCCCCGCCCCTCCCAGGTTAAGCCACGCCCACCCCAGGCTAAGCCCCGCCCCTCACCAGGTACCGCGGGTCCCGCGGGTGCACGGCCATGGCCCCAATGAAGCCCCGCCCATCCCAGGCTAAGCCCCGCCCCCAGGTTAAGCCCCGCCCCTCACCAGGTTGCACTGCCACAGCCCCAATGAAGCCCCGCCCATCCCAATGAAGCCCCGCCCATCCCAATGAAGCCCCGCCCCCCCGGTCAAGCCCCGCCCCTCACCAGGTATCGCGGGTCCCGCGGGTGCACGGCCACGGCCACGTCCCCAAAGAGCGTCTCAGGGCGGGTGGTGGCCACGGGGACCTCCAGCCCTGGGGACACAGAGGGGACATTGGGGACACGGTCAGGGACAGCGGGGACACATTGGGGACAGTGAGGACACCGTGGGGACATTGGGGACACAGTGGGGACATCGTCAGGGACAGTGGGGACATTGGGAACATTGTCAGGGACAGTGGGGACACAGTGGGGACACAGCGGGGACATCGTCAGGGACAGTGGGGACACAGTGGAGACACCATCAGGGACAGTGGGGACATTGGGGACACACTGGGGACATCATCAGGGACATTGGGGACACAGTGGGGACACAGTGGGGACATTGGGGACACACTGGGGACAGTGGGGGACACTGTCAGGGACATTGGGGACACATTGGGGACACTCAGGGGACATTGGGGACACATTGGGGACACTCAGGGGACATTGGGGACACTCAGAGGACACCAAGGTGAGACCCACAGGACACCCAGGGGACACTCAGGTGAAGCTCAGGATGTCCCCAGTGCCACCCTCAATGTCCCCAAATCTCCCCCTCAATGTCCCTTGTCCCCAGTGCCACCCTCAGTGTCCCCAGTGCCACCCTCATTGTCCCCATTGTCCCCAGTGCCACCCTCAGTGTCCCCAAATGTCCCCCTCAGTGTCCCCCAGTGCCACCTTTAGTGACACCCCCGTTGTCCCCAGTGCCACCCTCAGTGTCCCCATTGTCCCCAGTGCCACCCCCAGTGCCACCCCCATTGTCCCCAATGTCCCCATTGTCCCCGGTGCCACCCCCAGTGCCACCCTCAGTGTCCCCCTTGTCCCCAGTGCCAACCTCAGTGCCACCCCCATTGTCCCCAGTGCCACCCCCGGTGCCACCCACCGTCGTCGCCCTCCACGGGGTAGGCGAAGGTGACGAGGACGCCGAAGGTGACGGGGTGGGGACAGTTGGGGACACTCAGCGCCGTGGGGCCCTGCAGGACACGGGGCTCCACCTGCGGGGACAGCGGGGACATTGGGGACATTGGGGACATCTGGGGACATTGGGGACAGTGGGGGATTGGGGACATTGAGGGACAGTGAGGGGATTGGGGACAGTGGGGGATTGGGGACATTTGGGGACATTGGGGACATTGGGGACATTGGGGGGATTGGGGACATTGGGGACATTGGGGACATTGGGGACATTGGGGACATTTGGGGACATTGGGGGGATTGGGGACATTGGGGACATTGGGGGGATTGGGGACATTGGGGACATTGGGGACATTGGGGACATTGGGGACATTTGGGGACATTGGGGGGATTGGGGACATTGGGGACATTGGGGGGATTGGGGACATTGGGGACAGTGGGGGATTGGGGACATTTGGGGGGATTGGGGACATTTGGGGACATTGGGGGACACCCTTGGGGACATTGGGGACATTCAGGGCACCATTTTGGTGACATTTAGGGACATTTGGGGACATTTGGGGCCACCTCGACGTCGGCCAGCGCCGATCGGAGGGCGCAGCTCCAGCTCACACTGGGGACATTTGGGGACACTGGGGACATTCAGGACACCATTTTGGTGACATTTAGGGACATTTGGTGACATTGGGGACACCCTTGGGGACATTTGGGGACATTGGGGAGACCCTTGGGGACATTGAGGACACCCTTGGGGACATTGAGGACACCCTTGGGGACATTTGGGGACATTGGGGACACCCTTGGGGACATTGGGGACATTTGGGGACATTGGGGCCACCTCGACGTCGGCCAGCGCCGATCGGAGGGCGCAGCTCCAGCTCACACTGGGGACACTGGGGACATTGAGGACACCCTTGGGGATACTGGGGACATTGGAGACACCCTTGGGGACATTCAGGACACCGTTTTGGTGACATTTAGGGACACTTGGTGACATTTAGGGACATTTGGGGACATTCAGGACACCGTTTTGGGGACATTGGGGACATTTGGGGACATTTGGGGACACTGGGGATATTCAGGACACCATTTTGGTGACATTTAGGGACATTTGGGGACATTGGGGCCACCTCGACGTCGGCCAGCGCCGATCTGAGGGCGCAGCTCCAGCTCACACTGGGGACGCTGGGGACACCCTTGGGGACATTTTGGGGACACTGGGGATATTCAGGACACCATTTTGGTGACATTTAGGGACATTTGGGGACATTGGGGCCACCTCGACGTCGGCCAGCGCCGAGCGGAGGGCGCAGCTCCAGCTCACGGCCCTCAGGTCCCGGCGGATCAGCCCGGCCTCGAAGAGACGCACGAAGGCCTCGGTGACGGCACGGGAGAAACCCTGGGGACACGCGGGGACGCGTTGGGGACACTTTGGGGACATGCGGGGACACTTTGGGGACACGCGGGGACACTTTGGGGACATTTGGGGACACTTTGGGGACACTTTGGGGACAGGTCAGGGAGGTTCGGGGACGGTTCAGGGACGTTTGGGGACATTTCGGGGAGGTTTGGGGACACGCGGGGACGCGCTGGGGACATTTGGGGACACGCGGGGACAGTTTGGGGACTCTCTGCGGACATTTCAGGGAGGTTTGGGGACAGTTCAGGGAGGTTTGGGGACATTCTGGGGACAGCAAGGGACACTTTGGGGACACTTGGGGACACTTTGGGGACACTTTGGGGACAGCTCAGGGAGGTTTGGGGACATTTGGGGACAGTTCATGGAGGTTTGGGGACACTTGGGGACAGTCCAGGGGAGTTGGGGACAGTTTGGGGGAGTTTAGGGAGGTTTGGGGCACTCTGGGGACGGCAAGGGACACTTGGGGACACTTTGGGGACACTTTGGGGACGGTTCGGGGAGGTTTGGGGACACTTTGGGGGAGTTTAGGGAGGTCTGGGGCACTCTGGAGACAGCAAGGGACACTTGGGGACACTTTGGGGACAGCTCAGGGAGGTTTGGGGACATTTTGGGGGAGTGTGGGAGGTCTGGGGCCCTCTGGTGACATTTGGTGGCATTTGGGGACACGTGGTGGCACTCACGGGGTCCATGGTGAAGGCGCAGCGGCTCCAGTCCAGCGAGGCCCCGAGCGCCCGCAGCTGCTGCAGGATCTGCTGCCCGTGCCTGGGGACAGCGGGGACATCGTTGGGGACAGTGGGGACAGTGGGGATGTTGGGGACATTGGGGACGTTGGGGACATTGGGGGCATTAGGGACATTGGGGACATTGGGGATGTTGGGGACATTGGGGACACTGGGGACATTGGGGACATCGGGGACGTTGGGGACATTGGGGACATTGGGGACATTGGGGACATTGGGGACGTTGGGGACATTGGGGACATCGGGGACATTGGGGACACTGGGGACATTGGGGACGTTGGGGACATTGGGGATGTTGGGGACATTGGGGACGTTGGGGACATTGGGGATGTTGAGGACAGTGTGGGGACATCCCGCCGGGTGTGTCACCAATGTCCCCAATGGTGTCCCCAGGGGTGTCCCCAAGGTCCCCCCAGTGTCCCCCCAATATCCCCAGCGTCTCCGATCCCCTCAGTGTCCCCAATGTTCCCCCATGTCCCCTGTTGTCCCCAATGTCCCCAGGGGCGTCCCCAGTGTCCCCCCAATGTGTCCCCAGTGTCCCCAATGTCCCCCCAATGCGTCCCCAATGTCCCCTGAATGTCTCCGGTGCCCCCCCAACGTCCCCCCAGTGTCTCCATTGTCCCCAACGTGTCCTTGATGTGTCCCCGATGTCCCCAGTGTCCCCAACTCCCCCCAATGTCCCAAATCCCCCCCAATGTCCCCAACGTCCCCAATGTCCCCAATGTCCCCCAATGTCCCCCCGTCCCCAATGTCCCCCTGTCCCCCCAATGTCCCCCTGTCCCCAACATCCCCAAATGTCCCCAACGTCCCCAATGTCCCCAATCCCTTCAATGTCCCCCAATGTCCCCAGTGTCCCCCCTGTCCCACTGTCCCAAATCCCCCCCGTCCTCCCTGTCCCCACTGTCCCCCGATGTCCCCAATCCCTTCAATGTCCCCCATGCCCGCTATGTCCCCCAATCCCCCCAATGTCCCCCTGTCCCCTCTGTCCCCAATGTCCCCCCTGTCCCCGTCCGTCCCCCTGTCCCCACTGTCCCCACCTGTCCGTCCCCAATGTCCCTCTGTCCCCAATGTCCCCCGTCCCCACTGTCCCCGTCCCCCTGTCTGTCCCCAATGTCCCCCAATGTCCCCGATGTCCCCAATCCCTTCAATGTCCCCCATGCCCACAATGTCCCCCAATCCCCCCAATGTCCCCCTGTCCCCAATGTGCCCCTGTCCCCCATCCCCCCCCACCCCCACTGTCCCCAATGTCCCCACTGTCCCCCCTGCCTGTCCCCAATCCCCCCCGTCCCCAATGTCCCCAGTGTCCCCCAATGTCCCCACTGTCCCCCTGTCCCCAATGTCCCCAAATGTGCCCAATGTCCCCAATGTCCCCAGTGTCCTCCCAATGTCCCCAATCCCCCCAATGTCCCCCTGTCTGTCCCTCTGTCCGTCCCTCACCGCTCCGTCCAGCCCCAGACCTCGCGCAGGAACCGATCCCGGCCCAGCTCCTGCCGGCGGCACCCGCGGTGCTGCCACAGCCAGCGCTCCACCACGGCCTGGGGACATTGGGGACATTGGGGACATTGGGGACATCATTGGGGACATTGGGGACATTGGGGACAGTGGGGACATTGGGGACATCATTGGGGACATTGGGGACATCATTGGGGACATTGGGGACATTGGGGACAGTGGGGACACATTGGGGACAGTTTGGGGACATTTGGGGGACATTTGGGGACGTTTGGGGACATTTGGGGACGTCTGGGGACACTGAGGGGACATTGGGGACACACTGGGGACGTTTGAGGACATTTGGGGACATTGGGGACACACCTGGGTGGCGATGCCAGCGTGGGGACGCTCACAAGGGGATCTGGGGACATTTGGGGACATTTGGGGATGTTTGGGGACAATTTGGGGACATTGGGGACACACCTGGGTGGCGATGCCGGCGTGGTCGGTGCCCGGCACCCACAGGACGTCCCAGCCCTGCATCCTCCTCCTGTGCCCAAAAACACCCCAAAATTATCCTGAAAGCGCCCCAAAAACAACCCAGGACCCCCAGAATCCCACAAAATCCCACTCAAACCCCTCAAACACCCCCAAAACTCCCCAAAATCCCCCCAAACTCACCCCAAATCCCCCCAAACTCACCCCAAATCCCACCCAGACACCACAAATCCCCTCAGACCCCCCAAACCCCTACTCAAAGTCCCCCAAACCCCCCCAGACACCTCAAAATGCCCCCAGACCCCCCAAAATGCCCCCAAATCCCACCCAAGCCCCCCCCCACAATCACCAAATCCCACCCAAATCCTCCCAGACCCCCCAAAATCGCCCCCAGACCCCCCAAACCCAACTCAAACCCCCCCAAACCCCCCCAGACTCCCCAAACCCCACTCAAACTGCCCCAAACTCCCCCAAACCCCCCCCAGACCCCCCCAAATCCCCTCAAAACCCCAAAAATGCCCCCAAATGCCCCCAGACCCCCCAAAATCTCCCCAAATCCCCCCCAGACACCCCAAACTCACCCCAGACCCTGCAAACCCCCCAAAATCCCCCCCAGACCCCCCACTCAAACCCCCCCAAACTCTCCCCAAACCCCCCAAAATGTCCCCCAGACCCCCCAAAATCCCCCCAAATCCCCCCCAGACCCCCCAAAATCCCCCCACATCCACCCAAATCCACCCCAAACCCCCCAAAATCCCCCCAGACCCCCCACTCAAACCCCCCAAATCCCACTCAAACTCCCCCAAAAATCTCCCAATCCCCCCCAAACCTCATTCAAACCCCCCCAAAACCCTCCCAGACCCCCCAAACCCCCACTCAAACCCTGCCAAACTCCCCCCAAATCCCCTCAAAACCCCCCAAATCCCCCCAGATCCCCCAAAACTCATTCAAACCCCCCCAAACCCCCACTCAAACTCCCCCAAACTCTCCCCAAATCCCCCCCAGACCCCCCAAAATGCCCCCCAGACCCCCCCAAATCCCCTCAAAATCCCCCCCAAACCCCCCCAGACCCCCCAAAATGCCCCCAAATTCCCCCAAACTCTCCCCAAATCCCCCCCCCCGACCCCCAAATCCTCTAAAAACCCCCAAACCCCCCAAATCCCCCCGTACCATCGGGCCAGCGCGTCCTGCAGGCTGACGCCCAGGGCGTGGCCCAGGTGCAGCGACCCCGTCACGTTGGGGGGGGGCAGCACCAGGCTCAGCACCGGGGACCCCCCCGGACCCTGGGGGGGCACGGAGGGGTGGATGATTTTGGGGGTCCCCAGGTGCGTTTTGAACCCCCCAGGTGATTTTTGGGACCCCCCCAGGTGATTTTTGGGGTTCCCAGGTGGATTTTGGGGTTCCCAGGTGTGTTTTGAACCCCCCCAGGTGAATTTGGGGGTCCCCAGGTGAGTCTGAATCCCTCCCCAGGTGAATTTTGTGGTTCCCCAGGTGAATTTTGGGGTTCCCCAGGTGAATTTTGGGGTTCCCAGGTGGATTTTGGGGTTCCCCAGGTGTGTTTTGAGCCCCCCCCAGGTGATTTTTGGGACCCCCCAGATGTTTTTGGGACCCCCCAGGTGATTTTTGGGGTCCCCAGGTGGATTTTGGGGCCCCCCAGGTGATTTTGGGGGTCCCCAGGTGTGTTTTGAACCCCCCCAGGTGAACTTTGGGGGTCCCAGGTGAGTCTGAATCCCTCCCCAGATGATTTTGGGGTTCCCAGGTGAATTTTGGGGGTCCCCAGGTGTGTTTTGAAGCCCCCTCAGGTGAATTTTGGGGTCCCCAGGTGAATTTTGGGGTTCCCAGGTGTGTTTTGGGGTTCCCGGGTGTGTTTTGGGGTCCCCAGGTGGATTTTTGTGGTTCCCCAGGCATGTTTTGAACCCCCCCAGAGGATTTTTGGGGCTCCCCAGGTGTGTTTTGAACCCCCCCAGGTGAATTTTGGGGTCCCCCGGTGGATTTTTGGGGTTCCCAGGTGGATTTTGGGGTTCCCAGCTGGATTTTGGGGTTCCCAGGTGTGTTTTGAAGCCCCCCAGGTGAATTTGGGGTTCCCCAGATGAATTTTGGGGTTCTCAGGTGAATTTTGGGGTTCCCCAGATGACTTTTTGGGGTCCCCCCTCCCTTGCTCACCTGCCCAGGTGCGCTGGGGCTGAAGGCCCCTCCCCTCTCCCACCACTGGTACCAGGCGGCCTCGACGTAGCGGGGGCTGTACCTGGGGGGGAGGGGCACGCCCGTGGCTGTGGCCCCCCAAAAATGTCACCTCAGGGGGGTGGCACCCCAAAACCCCCCAAAAATCCCAAAATTCCCCAAAATTCCACCCAAAATGCCAAAAAATCCGCTCAAAATTCACCCAAAATTCACCAAAATCACCCCAGAATTCAAGGCTGTACCTGGGGGGGAGGGGCACGCCCGTGGCTGTGGCCCCCAAAAATGTCACCTCAGGGGGGTGGCACCCCAAAATCCCCCAAATTCCACCAAAAATACCCAAAAATTCCACCCAAAATACCCAAAAATCTGCTCAAAATCTGCTCAAAATCAGCTCAAAATACATCAAAATTCATCAAAATCACCCCAAATACCCAAAAATCTGCTCAAAATTCATCAAAATCACCCCAAAATTCCACCCCAAAACACCCAAAAATCCACTCAAAATCCACTCAAAATTCAACAAAATCACCCCAAAATTCCACCCAAAAATCTGCTCAAAATTCATCAAAATCTGCTCAAAATCAGCTGGAATCCACCCCAAAATTCACCAAAACCACCCCAAACTCAGGGCTGTACCTGGGGGGGAGGGGCACGCCCGTGGCTGTGGTCCCCCAAAAAAATGTCACCTCAGGGGGGTGGCACCCCAAAACCCCCCAAAAATCCCAAAATTCCCCAAAATTCCACCCCAAAATACCCAAAAATCCGCTCAAAATTCACCAAAATTCACCAAAACCACCCCAGAATGTCCCCAATATCACCTCAGGGGGGTGGCACCCGAAAATCCCCCAAAAATCCCAAACTCACCCCAAAATTCCACCCCAAAATCCCCCAAAATTCAGCAAAATCACCCCAAAATTCCACCCAAAAATCTGCTCAAAATCTGCTCAAAATCTGCTCAAAATTCATCAAAATCACCCCAAAATTCCACCCAAAATACCCAAAAATCCGCTCAAAATTCACCAAAACCACCCCAGAATGTCCCCAGTGTCACCTCAGGGGGTGGCACTGCCACCAACCCCCCCCCCGGGGACGCACCTGAACCCCAAATCCCCCCAAATTCCCCCCAAATCCCCCCCATCCCCCAAAATTCCCCCAAATTCCCCCAAATCCCCTAAATTACCCCAAATCCCCCCCAATTCCCCCCCAAATTCCCCCAAATCTCCC
Source organism: Passerculus sandwichensis (assembly GCA_031885435.1). Classification (NCBI taxonomy): domain Eukaryota; kingdom Metazoa; phylum Chordata; class Aves; order Passeriformes; family Passerellidae; genus Passerculus; species Passerculus sandwichensis. The sequence continues at coordinate 7,102,320 of CM063163.1, read as the reverse complement.
CGAATTCCACCCAAAATCCCCCAAATCTCCCCAAATCCCCCCCAGATCTCCCCCAAAATTCCCCCAAATTCCCTCAAATCCCCCAAATTCCCCCCAAATCCCCCCAAATTCCCCCAGATTCCCCCAAATTTCCCAAAATCCCCCCAATCCCCCCCAAATTCCCCCCAAATTCCCCCCAAATTTGCCCCGAATCCCCCCAGATTCCCCCAAATCCCCCAAATCCCCCCAAATCCCCCCGAATTCCACCCAAATCCCCCCCAATTCCCCCAATCCCCCCAAATCCCCCCGAATTTCCCCCTTTTTACCCTTTTTGCCGTCGGGCCCCAGCGGGTGCCGATATTCCACCTCAGCCTGGGGGCTCCAGCCCTTGGGCAGCGGCTGCGGCGCCTGCGGGACCAGTGTGGACCAGTATGGACCAGTACGGACCAGTACGGACCAGTATAAACCAGTATGGACCAGTACGGACCAGTATAAACCAGTATAAACCAGTACAAACCAGTATGGACCAGTACGGACCAGTATAAACCAGTATAAACCAGTATGGACCAGTACAGACCAGTATAAACCAGTACGGACTAGTATGGCCCAATATAAACCAATAAGAACTAGTATAAACCAGTATGAACCAGTATAAACCAACACAGACCAATTAAAACCAGCATAAACCGTTTTAAACTAGCATAGACCAGCATAGACTAACGTAAACCACTATAAACCAATTAAAACCAGTATAAACCAATTTAAACCAATATAAACCAGTACAAACCAATTTAAACCAATATAAACCAGTACAAACCAATTTAAACCAATTTAAAGCAATTTAAACCAATATAAACCAATATAAGCCAATATAAGCCAATATAAGCCAATTTAAAGCAATGCAAACCAATATAAACCAGTATAACCCAACTTAAACCAATATAAACCAGTATAACCCAATTTAAACCAACATAAACCAGTACAAACCATTTTAAACCAATATAAACCAACATAAACTGGTTTAAACCAATATGAACCAATTTAAACCAATATAAACCAATATAAACCAGTACATACCAACTTAAACCAATATAAACCAACTTAAACCAATATAAACAAATAAAAACCATTTAAACCAATATAAACCTGCATAAACCAATTTAAACCAATATAAACCAGTATAACCCAATTTAAACCAACATAAACCAGTGTAACCCAATTTAAACCAACATAAACCAGTGTAACCCAATTTAAACCAACATAAACCAGTGTAACCCAATTTAAACCAACATAAACCAACTTAAACCGGTTTAAACCAATATAAACCAGTACAAACCAATTTAAACCACTATAAATCAACTTAAACCAATTTAAACCAATATAAACCAGTATAACCGAATTTAAACCAATATAAACCAGTACAAACCAATTTAAACCAATACAAACCAGTACAAACCAACTTAAACCAATACAAACCAGTATAAGCCAATTTAAACCAATACAAACCAGTACAAACCAATTTAAACCAATACAAACCAGTACAAAGCAACTTAAACCAATACAAACCAGTATAAGCCAATTTAAACCAATACAAACCAGTACAAACCAATTTAAACCAATACAAACCAGTACAAACCAGAACAAAGCGCCTAAAACCAGCCCAGACCAACGCACACCAGTACAGAGCAGGGCCTGGCCCAGTTTGTCCCAGTACCCCCCAATCCCCTCCCAGTCTCCCCCAGTCCCTCCCAGTCCATCCCAGTCCCCTCCAGTCCCTCCCAGTGCCCCCCAATCCATTCCCAGTCCCCCCCAGTCTCTCCCAGCTCCTCTCCCAGTCTCCCCCGCTTCATTCCCAGTCCATTCCAGTCCCTCCCAGTGCCCCTCAATCCCCTCTCAGTCCCCCCCAGTCTCCCCCAATCCTCTCCCAGTAACTCCCGTCCCCTCCAGTCCCCCCAAATCCTCTCCCAGTAACTCCCAGTCCTTCCCAGTCCCCCCAAATCCATTCCCAATCCCCTCCCAGTGCCCCCCAATCCCCTCCCAGTCCCTCCCAGTGCCCCCCAGTCCATTCCAGTCCCTCCCAGTCCCCCCCAATCCCCTCCCTGTTCCCTCCCAGTTCCCTCCAGTCCATTCCCAGTCCTTCCCAATCCCTCCCAGTGCCCCTCAATCCCCTCCCAGTAACTCCCAGTCCCTCCCAGTCCCCCAAATCCATTCCAAATCCCCTCCCAGTCTCTCCCAATCCCCCCAATCCCCTCCCAGTCCCCTCAAATCCCCTCCCAGTCCCCCCCAGTCCCCCCAAATCCTCTCCCAGTCCCCCCCAGTCTTTCCCAGTCCCTCCCAGTGCCCCTCAATCCCCTCCCAGTCCCCCCCAAATCCTCTCCCAGTAACTCCCAGTCTCTCCCAATCCCCCCAATCCCCTCCCAGTCCCCCCAAATCCATTCCCAATCCCCTCCCAGTCCCCCCCAGTCCCCCTCAATCCCCTCCCAGTCCCCCCATTTCCTCACCTTCCCCTCCCTCTCCCCTCTCTCCCTCCTCAGCCGCAGCCGCTTCTCCCTCTGCTCGCGGCCCCGCAGCCTCGCCCGCTCGGGCCCGTCCCAGCCGGGGCTCCCGGGGCTCTCGGCGGCCGGAGGGGTCCCCGCCGAGCCGCTCCCGCTGCTCCAGCGCCGGGGCCGGGCCCGGGGAGCCCCGGGAGGCCCCAAAATCCGGGGGGCGCCGAGGGCGGCGCGGCTGAGGGAGGGCGCCGCCATCTTGGAACGGGGCGGGGCGGGACACGTGACCGGGGGGAAGGGGCGGGAACGGCGTCACGCGACCGGGGGAAGGGGCGGGAACGGCGTCACGTGACCGGGGAAAGGGGCGGGAACGGCGTCACGTGACCGGGAAGGGGCGGGAACGGCGTCACGTGACCGGGGGAAAGGGGCGGGAACATCGTCACGCGACCGGGGAAAGGGGCGGGAACGGCGTCACGCGACCGGGGAAAGGGGCGGGAACATCGTCACGCGACCGGGGAAAGGGGCGGGAACGGCGTCACGCGACCGGGGAAAGGGGCGGGAACATCGTCACGCGACCGGGGAAAGGGGCGGGAACGGCGTCACGTGACCGGGAAAAGGCGGGATTTTGGTTGTTGGGGGCGTGGCCTCGGCGGGAAGGGGGCGTGGCCTCGGGCCGCGGCGTGGGGTGAATGATTGGGGGAAAATTTGGGGGAAATTTGGGGAAATTTGGGGAAAATTGGGAAAATTTGGGGGATTTTGGGGATGGGGGCCGTGGGGGAGAGAGGGGGCTTTGAGGTAATTGAGGTTAATTGGGGTTAATTGGGGGGTTTGGGCTAATTGGGGCTATTTGGGGGAAATTTGGGGAATTTGGGGGGAAATTTGGGGAAATTTGGGGGAAATTGGGGGTGGGGGCCGTGAGGGAGAGAGGGGGGCTGGGGGGGAGCGGGGGCTTTGGTGTAGTTTGGGTTAATTGGGGTTAATTGGGGTTAATTGGGGGATTGCGTTAATTTGGGTTAATTGGGGGGTTGGGGTAATTGGGGGGTTGGGGTAATTGGGGGGTTTGGGGTAATTGGGGTTAATTGGGGGGTTGGGGTAATTGGGGGGCTGCATTAATTGGGGTTAATTGGGGGGTTGCGTTAATTGGGGTTAATTGGGGGGTTTGGGGTAATTGGGGCTAATTGGGGGGTTGCATTAATTGGGGTTAATTGGGGGGTTGCATTAATTGGGGTTAATTGGGGGGCTGCGTTAATTTGGGTTCATTTGGGTTCATTGAGGGGCTCCGGTAATTCGGGTTAATTGAGGGCGTGGTGTAATTTGGAGTTTATTTGTGTTAATTAACCAATGTTAATTAAGCCGTGTGTTAATTAAGGCGCCATGTCGCGGGTGCAGCTCCAGTGCAAGAACCTGTAGGAGTTCCTGCCCCGTGTGTAACCCGTGTGTAACCTGTGTGTAACCTGTGTGTAATCCAGGTGTAACCCCGGTGTATCTCAGGTATAACTCAGGTGTAACCCAGGTGTAACCCGTGTATAACCCGTGTGTAACCCAGGTGTAACCCATGTATAACCCCGGTGTAACCCCTGTGTAACCCGTGTGTAATCTGTGTGTAACTCAGGTTATTACCCGTGTGTAACCCGTGTGTAACCCAGGTGTATCTCAGGTTATTACCTGTGTGTAACCCGTGTGTATCCCGTGTGTAACCCATGTGTAACCCGTGTGTAACCCAGGTGTATCTCAGATTATTACCTGTGTGTAACCTGTGTGTAACCCGTGTTTAACCCCGGTGTAACCCATGTGTATCCCGTGTGTAACCCGTGTGTATCCCGTGTGTAACCCGTGTGTAACCCAGGTGTAACCCCAGTGTAACCCGTGTGTATCCCGTGTGTAACCCGTGTGTAACCCGTGTGTATCCCGTGTATAACCCGTGTGTAACCCAGGTGTATCTCAGGTTATTACCCATGTGTAACTCAGGTGTAACCCCGGTGTATCCCGTGTGTATCCCGTGTGTAACCCCGTGTGTAACCCGTGTGTAACCCAGGTGTATCTCAGGTTATTATCTGTGTGTTACCTGTGTGTATCATGTGTGTAACCCGTGTGTAACCCAGGTGTATCTCAGGTTATTACCTCGGTGTAACCCATGTGTAACCCGTGTGTAACCCAGGTGTAACCTGTGTGTAACCCAGGTGTATCTCAGGTATAACTCAGGTGTAACCCGCGTGTAACCCAGGTGCATCTCAGGTTATTATCTGTGTGTAACTCAGGTTATTACCCGTGCGTAACCCGTGTGTAACCCAGGTGTAACCTGTATGTAACCGTGTCTATCCCGCGTGTAACCCGTGTGTATCCCGTGTGTAACCCGTGTGTAACCCAGGTGTAACCCCGGTGTAACCCGTGTGTACCAGTTGCGATGTCGCGGGTGCAGCTCCAGTGCAAGAACCTGCAGCAGTTCCTGCGCGGGCTCAGCCCCCCCACGCTGGACCGGCTCTACGGGCACCCGGCCACCTGCCTGGCCGTCTTCAGGTGCGTAATTAGCGCTAATTAATAGTAATTAGTGCTAATTAACTCTTAATTAACCTTTTATTAGGTCCTTATTAACTCAAACTAAGCGAAAATATCCCCAAATTAAACCTAAACGTCCCAAAATAATCTTGTGCCACCTGCCTGGCTGCGTTCAGGTGGGACTCGCTGACCCCAATTAACACTAATTAATGCTAATTAACCCCGTGATCCCTTCCTGGTGGTGTTCAGGTTAACATAAAATACCCAAAATATCCCTAAAATAAATCCTAATAAATGCAAAATAACCTCATGCCACCTACCTGGCCGCCTTCAGGTGGGATTCATTGGCCCTAATTAACGCTAATTAACGCTAATGAACCCCGTGACCCCTTCCTGGTGATGTTCAGGTTGACACAAAATACCTAAAATCCCTAATTAGCGCAAAATAACCCCGTGCCAACTACCTGGCTGCCTTCAGGTGGGACTCATTGGTCCTAATTAACGCTAATTAACGCTAATGAACCCCATGACCTGTTCCTGGTGGTGTTCAAGTTGAGACAAATTACCCGAAATATCCCTAAAATCCCTAATTAGCGTAAAATAACCCGGTGCCACCTACCTGGGTGGGACTCACTGACCCTAATTAACGCTAATTAGCGCTAATTACCGCGCAGGGAGCTGCCGGGGCTGGCGCAGGCCGGGGTGCTGCGGATGCTGTTCCTGGAGCAGCCGCTGCCCCAGGCGGCCGTGGGGCTCTGGGTCAAGAAGGAGCACAGCAGGTGGGGATGGGGGCTTGGGGGGATTTGGGGATTTTGGGGGGTCCTGAGGGGATTTTGGGGGTCCTGGGGGGATTTTGGGGGATTTTGGGGGTCCTGGGGTGGATTTGGGGGTCCTGGGGTGGATTTGGGGAGGTTTTATGGGGTTCTGGGGTGGATTTTGGGGGGATTTGGGGGGTCCTGGGGTGGATTTTGGGGGAAATCTGGGGGGTCCGGATGGTGAAATTTGGGGTTTTTGGGAGGTGGTTTTGTGTCAAGAAGGGGCACTGGAAATGGGGCTGGGGGCGATTTTGGGGGGATTTTGGGGGGTCCCGGGGTGGATTTTGGGGGAATTTGGGGGGATTTTGGGGGTCCTGGGGGGATTTTGGGGGTCCCAGGGTGGATTTTGGGGGGATTTTGGGGGAAATCTGGGGGGTCCGGATGGTGAAATTTGGGGTTTTTGGAAGGTGGCTTTGGGTCAAGAAGGAGCACAGCAGGTGGGGCTGGGGGGTTTGGGGGGATTTGGGGATTTTGGGGGGATTTTGGGGGTCCTGGGGTGGATTTAGGGAGGTTTTTGGGGTCCTGGGGTGGATTTTGGGGGGATTTGGGGGGATTTTGGGGGAAATCCGGGGGGTCCGGATGGTGAAATTTGGGGTTTTGGGGGGTGGTTTTGTGTCCAGAAGGAGCGCAGGAAATGGGGCTGGGGGCGGTTTTGGGGGGATTTGGGGGGGTCCTGAGGGTCCCGGGGGCATTTTGGGGGATTTGAGGAGGTTTTTGGGGGTCCTGAGGGGGATTTTGGGGCGATTTTGGGGGGTCCGGATGGTGAAATTCGGGGTTTTTGGGAGGTGGTTTTGTGTCAAGAAGGAGCGCAGGAAATGGGGCTGGGGGCGATTTTGGGGGGATTTGGGGGGTCCCCGAGGGTCCCGGGGTGGATTTCGGGGGATTTTGGGGGTCCTGGTGTGGATTTTGGGAGGCAATTTGGGGTTTTTGGGGAGCGGTTTTGGGTCAAGAAGGAGCACGGCTGGGGGGATTTGGGGGGATTTGGGGGGATTTTGGGGGTCCTGGGGGGATTTTGGGGGGTCCTTGAGGGTCCCGGGGGATTTTGGGAGGATTTTGGGGGTCCCGGGGTGGATTTTGGGGGGATTTGAGTAGGTTTTTGGGGGTCCTGGGGGCGATTTGGGGGGATTTGGGGGGGATTTTGGGGGTTCCCGAGGGTCCCGGGGGGAATTTTGGGGGGATTTTGGGGGATTTTGGGGGTCCTGGGGGGATTTTGGGGGGATTTGAGGGGGTTTTTGGGGGTCCTGGGGGCGATTTGGGGGGATTTGGGGGGGATTTTGGGGGTCCCCGAGGGTCCCGGGGGGAATTTTGGGGAGATTTTGGGGGTCCTGGGGTGGATTTGGAGAGATTTTGGGGGGCTCCTGAGGGGATTTTTGGGGGTCCTGGGGGGATTTTTGGGGGATTTTGGGGGATTTGGGGGGTCCTGGCGTGGATTTGGGGGGATTTCAGGGATTTTGGGGGTCCTGGCATGGATTTTGGGAGGCAATTTGGGGTTTTTGGGGGTGGTTTTCGTTCAAGAACGAGCAGTGCAGGTGGGGCTGGGGGCGATTTGGGGGGGATTTGGGGGGATTTTGGGGGGATTTGAGGGTGCCGGGGTGGATTTTGGGGGGATTTTGGTGCGGTTTGTGTGATTTTGGAGCTGTTTTGTGTCATTTTGGAGCTGTTTTTTATGATTTTGGGGTGATTTTGTGCGATTTCGGTGTGGTTTGCGTGGTTTTGGAGCTGTTTTGTGTGGTTTTGGAGCTGTTTTCTGTGATTTTGTGGTGGTTTTGTGGTGATTTTGGGGTGATTTTGGGGCGATTTTGGTGCGGTTTGTGTAATTTTTGAGCTGTTTTGTGTGATTTTGGGGTGATTTTCTCTGATTTTGGGGCGACTTTGTGCAATTTTGGTGTGGTTTGTGTCATTTTGGAGCCATTTTCTGTGATTTTGGAGCTGTTTTCTGTGATTTTGGGGTGATTTTGGGGCGATTTTGTGCGATTTTGGTGCGGTTTGTGTGATTTTGGAGCTGTTTTCTGTGGTTTTGGAGCTGTTTTCTGTGATTTTGGGGTGATTTTCTGCGATTGTGGTGCAGTTTGTGTGATTTTGGAGCTGTTTTGTGTGGTTTTGGAGCTGTTTTGTGTGATTTTGGAGCTGTTTTCTGTGATTTTGGGGTGATTTTGTGCGATTTTGGTGCGGTTTGCGTGGTTTTGGAGCTGTTTTGTGTGATTTTGGGGTGATTTTCTGTGATTTTGGGGTGATTTTGTGCAATTTTGGGGTGATTTTGTGCGATTTCAGTGCGGTTTGCGTGGTTTTGGAGCTGTTTTCTGTGATTTTGGGGTGATTTTGGGGCGATTTTGTGCAATTTTGGCACGGTTTGCGTGTTTTTGGAGCTGTTTTGTGTGATTTTGGAGCTGTTTTCTGTGATTTTGGGGCGATTTTGTGCGATTTGGGCGCGGTTTGCGTTGCAGGGAGCAGCAGCAGAGCCAGGAGGTGCTGCTGGAGCTGCGCCTGTGGCACCCCCACACCCTCCCGGGGGGGCTCCCGGGGGTCGCCCTGCACCCCAACTTCCGACAGAACCTGAGGGTGGCCCTGCTCGGGGGGTGAGTGGGGGGAAAAACAGGGAAAAAAACGTGAAAACGGGGAAAAAATGGGGGGAAAATGAAGGAAAAATGGGGGGAAAATGAAGGAAAAATGGGGGGTGAAATTCAGAATAAATGGGGAAAAAATAAGGGGAAAATGGGGATAAAATTGGGGGAAAATCAGAAAAAGATGGGGGAGAAATGAGAGTAAAAGGCAGAAAAAATGGGGGGGAAAATGGGAAAAAGTCAGGAAAAATTGAGGGGAAAATGAGGGGAAAAGTCCGGAAAAATGGGGAAAAAATGGGGGGAAAACAAAGGAAAATAGGGGGGTAAAAATCAGAATAAATGGGGAAAAAATAAGGGGAAAATGGGGATAAAATTGGGGGAAAATCAGAAAAAGATGGGGGAGAAATGAGAGTAAAAGGCAGAAAAAATGGGGGGGAAAATGGGAAAAAGTCAGGAAAAATTGAGGGGAAAATGAGGGGAAAAGTCCGGAAAAATGGGGAAAAAATGGGGGGAAAACAAAGGAAAATAGGGGGGTAAAAATCAGAATAAATGGGGAAAAAATAAGGGGAAAATGGGGATAAAATTGGGGGAAAGATCTGTGGGAATTTAGGCTGAACAACCAGAAAATTGGGATTTATGAGGGGATTTTGGGAAGATTTTGGGACTTTCTGTGTCTGGGGGTTTTGTGGGGCGGTTTTTGGGATTTTTGGGATGTTTTTTGTGGTTTTTGGGGCCCAAATCCCCTCATGGGGGCTGATTTTGGGGGTTCCCCCAGAGCTGAGGCCTCTGTGGGAGTTTATGATGAACAACCAGAAAATTGGGATTTATGAGGGGATTTCGGGAAGATTTTGGGACTTTTTGGGTCTGGGGGTTTTGGGGGGCAGTTTTTGAGGGTTTTGGGGTTTTTTGGGGTGGTTTTTGGGGTTGAGACCCCCTCAGAGTGATGCTTTTGTGGGGTCCTACAGCAGCAAGGCCCGTGTGGGAATTTAGGCCAAACAACCAGAAAATCAAGATTTATGAGGGGATTTTTGGACACTTTTAGGATTTTCTGTGTCTGGGGGTACTGTGGGGTGGGTTTTGGGGTTTTTGAGATGTTTTTTGTGGGTTTTTGGGGTTTTTGGGATGTTTTTTGTGGTTTTTGGGGCCCAAATCCCCTCACGGGGGCTGATTTTGGGAGTTCCCCCAGAGCTGAGGCCTCTGTGGGAATTTAGGCTGAACAACCAGAAAATTGGGATTTACGAGGGGATTTTGGGAAGATTTTGGGACTTTCTGGGTCTGGGGGTTTTGGGGGGCAGTTTTTGAGGGTTTTGGGGTTTTTTGGGGTGGTTTTTGGGGTCCGAATCCCCTCAGGGTGATGATTTTGTGGGGTCCTACAGCAGCAAGGCCTGTGTGGGAATTTAGGCCAAGCAACCAGAAAATCAAGATTTATGAGGGGATTTTTGGACACTTTTGGGACTTTCTGTGTCTGGGGGTTTTGTGGGGCGGTTTTTGGGATTTTTGGGATGTTTTTTGTGGTTTTTGGGGTCCAAATCCCCTCACGGGGGGCTGATTTTGGGGGTTCCCCCAGAGCTGAGGCCTCTGTGGGAATTTAGGCCAAACAACCAGAAAATTGGGATTTATGAGGGGATTTCGGGAAGATTTTGGGACTTTCTCGGTCTGGGAGTTTTGTGGGGTGGTTTTTGGGATGTTTTTTTGTGGTTTTTGGGGTTGAGATCCCCTCAGGGTGATGCTTTTGTGGGGTCCTCCAGCAGCAAGGCCTGTGTGGGAATTTAGGCCAAACAACCAGAAAATTGGGATTTATGAGGGGATTTTGGGAAGATTTTGGGACTTTTTGGGTCTGGGGGTTTTGTGGGGTGGTTTTTGGGGTTTTTTGGGGTGCTGACCCCCCCGGGGGCCGCGTTTTTGGGGTTCTGACAGGGGCAAGGCCTGGTCGGACGACACGGCCCCGCTGGGCCCGGACCGGCACGCCCGCGACGTTCCCGCCCTGGACAAATACGCCGAGGAGCGCTGGGAGGTGGGAGTTGGGACATTTTGGGGGATTTTATGGGATTTTATGGGATTTTGGGGGGTTTTGGGGTGTAAAAGAGATTAAATTTTTATTATTTTTAGGTGGTTTTGCACTTCATGGTCGGGTCCCCGAGCGCGGCCGTCAGCCAGGACCTGGCGCAGCTGCTGGTGCAGGCCGGGCTCATGAAGAGGTTTGGGAAATCTGGGGAAATTTGGGAATTTTATGGGAATTTTTGGGATTTGGGGGAATTTGGGGGGTTCTGAGGGGTTTTAGGGAGAATTTGGAGAGATTTGGGGAGTTTTTAGTGGGTTTTGGGGGGAATTTCGTGGCCTGGTGCAGCTGCTGGCGCAGGCCGGGCTCACAAAGAGGTTTGGGGGAATTTGGGGCATTTTGGGGGAATTTTGGGATTTTGGGACATTTTTGGGGGGTTCTGAAGAGATTTAAAGGGATTTTGGGGAGGATTTAAAGGGATTTGGATTTTTTTAGGGATTTTTTAGGTTTTTTTCAGAGAGATTTTGGGGCCTTGTGCAGACTGGGCTCATGAAGAAGTTTGGGGAAATTTGGGGGGAATTTGAGGCATTTTGGGGGAATTTTGGGATTTTGGGGCATTTTTGGGGGGTCCTGAGGAGATTTAGAGAGAATTTGGGGAGGATTTAATTGGATTTTAGGGGAGATTTTGAGGCGATTTAATTGGATTTTAGGGGGGGTTTGGGGAGGATTTAATTGGATTTTAGGGGAGATTTTGAGGAGGATTTAATTGGATTTTAGGGGAGATTTTGGGGAGGATTTAATTGGATTTTAGGGAGGATTTTGGGGCAATTTGATTTTAGGGAGGGTTTTGGGGCAATTTAGATGAAATTTAGGGAACATTTTAGGCCAATTTAATGGGATTTTAGGGGGGATTTTGGGGCGATTTAATTGGATTTTAGGGGAGATTTTGGGATAATTTAGATGGAATTTAGGGAGGATTTTAGGCCAAATTAATGGGATTTTAGGGAGGATTTTGGGGAGGATTTAATTGGATTTTAGGGGAGATTTTGGGGCGATTTAATTGGATTTTAGGGAGGATTTTGGGCCAATTTAGATGGAATTTAGGGAGGATTTTAGGCTAATTTAATGGGATTTTGAGGAGGATTTTGGGGTGCTGTGACTTTGGGGTGATTCCTGCCGATTTAGGGATTTTCTGACTTTCTCCCCGATTTTTTTGGGGTCCCCAGCGAGGGGGGGGAGCCCCCCTGCATCACCTCGGCCGGGTTCCAGTTCCTGCTGCTCGACACCCCCGCCCAGCTCTGGTTCTTCATCCTGCAGTACCTCAGGGGGGCCGAGGTCAGGGAGCCCCAAAATCCCCCCAAAATTCGGGTTCGGGGGAGCCCCAAAATCCCCCAAAATTCGGGTTCGGGGGAGCCCCAAAAACCCCAAAATTGTGGGGTCCCCAAAAAACCCAAAATTCGCCTCAAAAACGACGCCTGGGGTCGGGGGTTTTGTCATCCAGGGGGGGAAATCTCGAAATTTTGGGGGGGTCCTGAAATTTGGGGGGGTCCCAAGATTTGGGAGGGTCCCGAAATTTGGGGGGGGGTCCAAAATTTGGGGAAGTTCCTAAAAATTTTGGGGGATTTCTCCAAATTTGGGGGTTTTTTTCCCCCAAATTTGAAGTTTTTTCCCAATCTGGGGAAGTTCCCAAATTGGGGGGTCCCGAAATTTGGGGGGGTCCCGAATTTGAGGGGGGGTCCCGAAATTTGGGGGGGAGTCCAAAATTTGGGGGAGTTCCTAAAAATTTTGGGGGATTTCTCCAAAATTTTGGGGTTTTTTCCCCCCAAATTTGAAGCTTTTTCCCAATCTGGGGAAGTTCCCAAAATTGGGGGGGTCCCGAAATTTGGGGGGGATCCAAAATTTGAGGGGAGGGTCCCAAGATTTGGGGGGTCCCAAAATTGGGGGAGTTCCCAAAAATTCTGGGGGATTTCTCCAAAATTTTGGGGTTTTTTAAATTTTTTTTCCCCAATTTTGAGGATTTTACCAAAATCTGCAGAATTTCCCCAAATTTGGGTTGGGGGGATCCCAAAAATCCCCAAATTTGGGGTCGGGGGTCCCCAAAAATCTCCCTGTGCCCCTCCCCAGGCGCGGGGGATGGACCTGGTGGAGATCCTGAACTTCCTGTTCCAGCTGAGCTTCTCCACCCTGGGAAAGGTGGGAACTGGGAGGGACTGGGAGGGACTGGGAGGGACTGGGAATGGAGTTATGGACACTGGGATGGACTGGGAGCAAACTGGGAATGGAATTATGGACACTGGGAGGGACTGGGTTAAACTGGGATGGTACTGGGAGGGACTGGGATGGACTGGGAGTGGAGTTATGGACACTGGGATGGACTGGGAGCAAACTGGGTTAAACTGGGATGGGACTGGGTTAAACTGGGAGGGACTGGGAGGGACTGGGAGTGGAGTTATGGATACTGGGATGTACTGGGAGCAAACTGGGAGGGACTGGGAATGGAGTTATGGACACTGGGAGGGACTGGGATGAACTGGGATGGACTGGGAGGGTCTGGGAATGGAGTTATGGACACTGGGATGGACTGGGAGCAAACTGGGAATGGAATTATGCATACTGGGAGGGACTGGGTTAAACTGGGATGGTACTGGGAGGGACTGGGAGGGACTGGGAATGGAGTTATGGACACTGGGAGGGACTGGGAGCAAACTGGGAGGGACTGGGATGGACTGGGAGGGTCTGGGAATGGAGTTATGGGCTCTGGGATGGACTGGGAAGGGATTGGGTTAAACTGGGAGGGACTGGGATGGACTGGGAGGGACTGGGAGTGGAGTTATGGGTACTGGGATGGACTGGGAGCAAACTGGGTTAAACTGGGAGGGACTGGGATGGACCTGGTGGAGATCCTGAACTTCCTCTTCCAGCTGAGCTTCTCCACACTGGGAAAGGTGGGAACTGGGAGGGACTGGGAGGGACTGGGAGGGACTGGGAATGGAGTTATGGACACTGGGATGGACTGGGAAGGGATTGGGTTAAACTGGGAGGGACTGGGGGGCACTGGGATGAACTGGGATGAACTGGGATGAACTGGTTTCAACTGGGACGTTACTGGACTGTTCCTGAAAGACTGAGAATGTTCTGGAGGTTACTGGGATGAACTGGGAGCTCACTGGTCTGAACTGGTCTGAACTGGTCTGAACTGGGAGCGTTCCAGGACTATTCCTGAATGGTCGGGAATGCTGTGGTGGTTACTGGGGATAACTGGGTTGAACTGGGAGCTCACTGGGAGCTCACTGGTCCAAACTGGTGCAAACTGGTCCATACTGGTCCGTACTGGTGCAAACTGGTCCATACTGGTCCATACTGGTCCGTACTGGTGCAAACTGGTCCAAACTGGTCCGTACTGGTGCAAACTGGTCCATACTGGTCCGTACTGGTCCATACTGGTTTATACTGGTCCGTACTGGTCCATACTGGTCCATACTGGTCCATACTGGTCTGTACTGGTCCATACTGGTCCGTACTGCTCCGTACTGGTGCATACTGGTCCATACTGGTCCATACTGGTCCATACTGGTCCGTACTGGTGCAAACTGGTCCATACTGGTCCGTACTGGTTTATACTGGTCCGTACTGGTGCAGGATTACTCGGTGGAGGGCATGAGCGAGTCGCTGCTGACGTTCCTGCAGCACCTGAGGGAGTTCGGGCTGGTGTTCCAGAGGAAGGTGAACTGGGAGCACTGGGAGCGACTGGGAGGGACTGGGAGGGACACAGGGGATACTGGGAGGGAAATAGGGGATACTGGGAGGGACTGGGAGGGACTGGGGATGGAGTTGGGGGCACTGGGATGGACTGGGAGCACTGGGAGGGACTGGGATGGGACTGGGAGCACTGGGATGGGACTGGGAGGGACTGGGAGGGAAATAGGGGGATACTGGGAGGGACACAGGGGACACTGGGAGGGAACTGGGAGCACTGGGAGGGACTGGGAGGGAACTGGGAGCACTGGGAGGGACTGGGAGAGACTGGGAGGGACTGAGAGGGAGCTGGGAGGGACTGGGAGGGAAATAGGGGATACTGGGAGGGACTGGGAGAGCATTGAGGGACACTGGGAGGGACTGGGAGCACTGGGAGGGACTGGGGGGGACACAGGGGACACTGGGAGGGACTGGGAGCACTGGGATGGGACTGGGAGGGACTGGGAGGGAAATAGGGGATACTGGGAGGGACTGGGAGAGCATTGAGGGACACTGGGAGGGACTGGGAGCACTGGGAGGGACTGGGGGGGACACAGGGGACACTGGGAGGGACTGGGAGCACTGGGATGGGACTGGGAGGGACTGGGAGGGAAATAGGGGATACTGGGAGGGAACTGGGAGCACTGGGAGGGAACTGGAAGGGACACAGGGGACACAGGGGACACAGAGGGACACTGGGGACATTGGGAGGGACTGGGAGGGACACAGGGGACACTGGGAGCACTGGGAGGGGACTGGGAGGAGCACAAGGGATACTGGGAGGGACTGGGAGGTGCCGGGACAGCTCCTGGGACACTTGGGGACATTTGGGGACACCAGGGACATTTGGGGACATTTGGGGACATTTGGGGACACCAGGAGCAGCTCCTGAGACACTTGGGGACACTTGGGGACACTTGGGGACATTTGGAGACAGCTCCTGGGACACTTGGGGACATTTGGGGACACCAGGGACAGCTCCTGGGACACTTGGGGACATTTGGGGACACTTGGGGACACCAAGGACAGCTCCTGGGACACTTGGGGACACTTGGGGACAGTTCCTGGGACATTTGGGGACATTTGGGGACAGCTCCTGGGACACTTGGGGACATTTGGGGACATTTGGGGACAGCTCCTGGGACACTTGGGGACACCAAGGACAATTCCTGGGGACACTCGGGGACATTTGGGGACATTGCGGTGACATTGCGGTGACGTTGTCCCCCGTCCCCCGTCCCCAGCGGAAGTCGCGGCGGTTCTACCCGACCCGCCTGGCCATCGCGCTGGCCTCGGGGACAGCGGGGACATCGCTGGGGACATCGGGGACATCGCTGGGGACATCGCTGGGGACAGAGCCCGACGGGCACGGCTTCATCCTGGTGGAGACCAACTACCGCATCTACGCCTACACAGGTGGCACCGGGGACACCTTGGGGACACCTGGGGACACCTTGGGGACACTTGGGGAGACCTGGGGAGACCTGGGGACACCTTGGGGACACCTTGGGGACACCTGGGGACACCTTGGGGACACCTTGGGACACCCTGGGGACACCTTGGGGATACCTGGGGACACCTTGGGGACAGCTCTGTCACCCCCCTGTCACCCTCAGTCCCGCTTGTGTCTCAATGTCCCCATCAATGTCTGCAGTTCTCTCAATGTCCCCAATGTCCCCAAAATGTCCCCAATGTCCCCATTAATGTCCCCAATCCCCCAATGTTCCTCAATGATGCCCAGTGTCCCCAATGTCCCCAATCCCCCATTGTCCCCAATGTCCCCATTGTCCTCAATGTCCCCCAGTGTCTCCATTGTCCTCAATGTCCCCAATGTCCCCAACGTTCCCATTAATGTCCCCAGCGTCCCCAATGTCCCCAGCGATGTCCTCAATGTCCCAAATTGCCCAATGTCCCCAATTCCCCCAATGTCCCCGATCCCCTCAATGTCCCCATTGTCCTCAATGTCCCCAATGTCCCCATTAATGTCCCCAATCCCCAATGTCCCCAATGATGCCCACAATGTCCCCAATGTCCCCAATCCCCCCACTGTCCCCAATCCCCTCAATGTCCCCAATGTCCCCATTAACGTCTCCAGTGATGTCCCCAATGTCCCCAACGTCCCCAATTCCCCCAATGTCCCCAACATCCCCTCAATGTCCCCAATGTCCCCATTGTCCTCAATGTCCTTAATGTCCCCATTAATGTCCCCAATGTCCCCGCTGTCCCCAATCCGCCAATGTCCCCAAATGTCCCCAAATGTCCCCGATCTCCTCAATGTCCCTGCTGTTCGCAATGTTCCCATTAACGTCCCCAATACCCCAATGTCCCCAGAAATGTCCCAAAGCCCCCGATGTCCCCACTGTCCCCAATGTCCCCAGTAATGTCCCAATGTCCCCATTGTCCCCAATGTCCCCAGTAACGTCCCAATCCCCCCAATGTCCCCAATGTCCCCATTATCCCTGTTGTCCCCAATCCCCCCAATGTCCCCAATGCCCTCAATCCCCGCAATGTCCCCCCATTGTCCCCAATGTCCCCGCTGTCCCCAATCCCCCCAATCCCCCCAATGTCCCCTCCCTATCCCCAATGTCCCCTCAATGTCCCCATTGTCCCCATTGTCCCCAATCCCCCCAATGTCCCCAATGTCCCCAATCCCCCCAATGTCCCCAATGTCCCCAATCCCCCCAATGTCCCCGCTGTCCCCAATCCCCCCAATGTCCCCAATGTCCCCACTGTCCCCAATCCCCCCAATGTCCCCAATGTCCCCAATCCCCCCAATGTCCCCGCTGTCCCCAATCCCCCCAATGTCCCCAGTGTCCCCCAGTGTCCCCGCTGTCCCCTGAATGTCCCCGACGGTGGCGTCCCCAGACTCGGAGCTGCAGGTGGCCCTCATCGCGCTCTTCTCGGAGCTCCTCTATCGCTTCCCCAACCTGGTGGTGGCGCAGGTGACAAGGGACAGCGTGCAGGCGGCCATCGCCAACGGCATCACCGCCGACCAGGTGACACCCATGGGGACACTGGGGGCATTGGGGGGATTGGGGGGATTGGGGACATTGGGGGATTGGGGACATTGGGGGATTGGGGACATTAATGGGGACATTGGGGACATTGGGGACATTGGGGACACTGGGGGCATTGGGGACATAGGGATTTGGGGACAATGGGGACATTGGGGGGATTGGGGACATTGGGGACAGCGTGCAGGCGGCCATCGCCAACGGCATCACCGCCGACCAGGTGACACCGATGGGGACACTGGGGACACTGGGGGGATTGGGGGCATTGAGGGGATTGGGGACATTGGGGACAATGGGGACACATTGGGGACATTGGGGACATTTGGGACATTGGGGACATTGGGGACATTGGGGACAGCGTGCAGGCGGCCATCGCCAACGGCATCACCGCCGACCAGGTGACACCCATGGGGACATTGAGGACATTGGGGACACTGGGGGCATTGGGGGGATTGGGGACACCTGGGACAATGGGGACATTGGGGACACTGGGGACAATGGGGACACATTGGGGACACGGGGATTTGGGGACACTGGTGACACTGGGGACATTGGGGACACTGGGGACACTGGGGACATTGGGGACACGGGGGTTTGGGGACATTGAGGGCATTGGGGACACTGGGGACACGGGGACAGTGGGGGATTGGGGACAATGGGAACACTGGGGACACGGGGGTTTGGGGACATTGGTGACACGGGGACACTGGGGACACTGGGGGCATTGGGGACAGCAATGGGAACATTGGGGACACTGGGGGCATTGGGGACACAGGGATTTGGGGACACTGGGGACACGGGGACAGTGGGGACACCGGGGGCATTGGGGACACTGGGGGCATTGGGGACATGGGGATTTGGGGACACTGGTGACACGGGGACAGTGGGGGATTGGGGACAATGGGAACACTGGGGACAGTGGGGACACGGGTTTGGGGACATTTGGGGACACTGGTGACGCGGGGACGCCGTGTCCCTCCCCACAGATCATTCACTTCCTGCGCACCCGCGCCCACCCCGTGATGGCCAAACAGGTGAGGGGACCCCGAAGGGGATCCCAAACCCATTTTGGGGGTCCCAAATCCATTTTGGGGGTCCCAAATCCATTTTGGGGATCCCAAATCCTCTGGGGGAGTCCAAAATCCATTTTTGGGGGATCCCAAATCCTTTATGGGGGTTCCCAAATCCATTTTGGGGGTCCCAAATCCTTCTTTGGGGATCCCAAATCTATTTTTGGGGGGGTCCCAAATCCATTTCTGGGGGTCCCAAACCCCTTTTGGGGGTCCCAAATCCATTTTGGGGGTCCCAAATCCTTTATGGGGGGTCCCAAATCCATTTTGGGGGTCCCAAATCCATTTTGGGGGGTCCCAAATCCTCTGGGGGGATCCCAAATCCACCTGGGGGGTCCCAAATCCTCTGGGGGGGTCCCAAATCCATTTTGGGGGTCCCAAATCCACCTGGGGGGTCCCAAATCCATTTTGGGGATCCCAAATCCTCTGGGGGACTCCAAAATCCATTTTTGGGGGGTCCCAAATCATTTATGGGGGTCCCAAATCCATTTTGGGGGTCCCAAATCCTTTATGGGGGGTCCCAAATCCCCTGGGGGGGTCCCAAATCCATTTTGGGGGTCCCAAATCCACCTGGGGGGTTCCAAATCCATTTTGGGGGGTCCCAAATCCACCTGGGGGGTCCCAAATCCACCTGGGGGGTCCCAAATCCATTTTGGGGGTCCCAAATCCATTTTTGGGGGTCCCAAATCCATTTTGGGGATCCCAAATCCTCTGGGAGAGTCCCAAATCCATTTTGGGGGGTCCCAAATGTATTTTGGGGGGTCTCAAATCCATTTTGGGGATCCCAAATCCATTTTGGGGGTCCCAAATCCTTTATGGGGGGTCCCAAATCCATTTTGGGGAGTCCCAAATCCATTTTGGGGGTCCCAAATCCTTTATGGGGGTCCCAAATCCTTTATGGGGGGTCCCAAATCCATTTTGGGGGTCCCAAATCCATTTTGGGGGGTCCCAAATCCTTCTTTGGGGGTTCCTAAATCCTTTATGGGGGTCCCAAATGCGTTTTGGGGGGTCCCAAATCCATTTTGGGGGGTCCCAAATCCTTTATGGGGATCCCAAATCCATTTTGGGGGTCCCAAATCCTTTATGGGGGGTCCCAAATCCATTTTGGGGGTCCCAAATCCATTTTGGGGATCCCAAATCCATTTTGGGGGTCCCAAATCCTTTATGGGGGGTCCCAAATCCATTTTGGGGGTCCCAAATCCATTTTGGGGGGTCCCAGATCCATTTTGGGGATCCCAAATCCACCTGGGGGGTCCCAAATCCATTTGAGGGGGTCCCAAATCCTTTATGGGGGGTCCCAAATCCATTTTTGGGGGTCCCAAATCCATTTTGGGGGTCCCAAATCCATTTTGGGGGGGTCCCAAATCCTTTATGGGGATCCCAAATCCATTTTTGGGGGTCCCAAATGTATTTTGGGGGATCCCAAATCCACCTGGGGGATCCCAAATCCTTTATGGGGATCCCAAATCCATTTTGGGGGGTCCCAAATCCATTTTGGGGGTCCCAAATCCTTTGGGGGGCTCCTAAATCCCATTCCTGGGATTCCTCCCTGTCCCCGTGTCCCTGTCCCCACGGTGTCCCCTGTACTTGTCCGTGTCCCCATCGTGTCCCTGTCCCCCTGTCCCTGTCCCCACTGTGTCCCTGTGTCCCTGTCCCCATCGTGTCCCTGTCCCTGTGTTCCCCCCATGTCTTCACCATGTCCCCTGTGTCCCCACGGTGTCCCTGTCCCCACAGTGTTCCTGTCCCTGTCCCCATCGTGTCCCTGTCCCTGTGTCCCTGTCCCCATCCCCACCATGTCCCCACTGTGTCCCTGTGTCCCTGTCCCCATGTCCCCATCATGTCCCTGTCCCCATGTCCCCATCGTGTCCCTGTCCCTGTGTCCCTGTCCCCATGTCCCCATCGTGTCCCTGTCCCTGTCCCCACTGTGTCCCTGTGTCCCTGTCCCCATCCCCATCCTGTCCCCACAGTGTCCCTGTCCCCATATCCCTGTCCCTGTCCCCACGGTGTCCCCACATTGTCCCCACAGTGTCCCTGTCCCCATGGTGTCCCCATGGTGTCCCCACGGTGTCCCCACATTGTCCCCACGGTGTCCCTGTATCCATGTCCCCTGTCCCCACACTGTCCCCACAGTGTCCCCACGTTGTCCCCACATTGTCCCTGTCCCTGTCCCCACGTTGTCCCCACAGTGTCCCTGTATCCATGTCCTTGTCCCCATGGTGTCCCTGTCCCCACGGTGTCCCTGTATCCATGTCCTTGTCCCCACACTGTCCCCACATTGTCCCCACGGTGTCCCCACATTGTCCCCACATTGTCCCCACACTGTCCCTGTCCCCACAGTGTCCCTGTCCCCATATCCCTGTCCCCTGTGTCCCCATGTCCCCACGGTGTCCCCACACTGTCCCCACACTGTCCCCACGGTGTCCCTGTCCCCACACTGTCCCCACATTGTCCCCACACTGTCCCCACGGTGTCCCTGTCCCCACACTGTCCCCACAGTGTCCCCACACTGTCCCCACACTGTCCCCACACTGTCCCCACGGTGTCCCCAGAGCCCGGTGCTGCCCCCGACCATCACGGACCAGATCCGGCTCTGGGAGCTCGAGCGGGACCGGCTGCGCTTCTCCGAGGGTCAGTGTCCCCAGGTGTCCCCAAGTGTCACCAAGTGTCCCCAGGTGTCACCAAAGTGTCACCAAAGTGTCCACAAAGTGTCACCAGGGTGTCCCCAAGTGTCCCCAAATGTCACCAAGTGTCCCCAAGTGTCCCCAAGTGTCCCCAGGTGTCCCCAAGTGTCACCAGGGTGTCCCCAAGTGTCCACAAGTGTCCCCAAGTGTCCCCAAAGTGTCCACAAAGTGTCCACAAGTGTCCCCAAGTGTCCCCAAAGTGTCACCAAGTGTGCACAAAGTGTCCCCAGGGTGTCCCCAAGTGTCCACAAGTGTCCCCAAGTGTCCCCAAGTGTCCACAAAGTGTCCACAAAGTGTCACCAGGGTGTCACCAAGGTGTCCCCAAGTGTCCCCAGGTGTCACCAAGTGTCCACAAAGTGTCCCCAGGGTGTCCCCAAGTGTCCACAAGTGTCCCCAAGTGTCCCCAAGTGTCCACAAAGTGTCCACAAAGTGTCACCAGGGTGTCACCAAGGTGTCCCCAAGTGTCCCCAGGTGTCACCAAGTGTCCACAAAGTGTCACCAGGGTGTCCCCAAGTGTCCACAAAGTGTCCCCAAAGTGTCCACAAAGTGTCACCAAGGTGTCCCCAAATGCCCCAAAGTGTCCACAAAGTGTCACCAGGGTGTCCCCAAAGTGTCCCCAGGGTGTCCCCAAAGTGTCACCAAGGTGTCCCCAAGGTGTCACCAAGGTGTCACCAAGGTCTAACCAGGCTGTCACCAGGGTATCCCCAGAGTGTCCCCAAATGTCACCAAAGTGTCACCAAGGTGTCATCGGGGTGTCCCCAAAGTGTCCCCAGAGAGTTCTGAAAGTGTCCCCAAGGGGGGAGGTGACACCAAAGGGGGGAGGTGACACCCAGGCCATGTCCCAAAGGGGGAGGTGACACCAAAGGGAGGAGGTGACACCACAGGCCATGTCCCCAAGTGGGGAGGTGACACCAAAGGGAGGAGGTGACACCACAGGCCATGTCCCAAAGTGGGGAGGTGACACCAAACTGGGAGGTGACACCCAGGCCATGTCCCCAAGTGGGGAGGTGACACCTAAGGGAGGAGGTGACACCCAGGCCATGTCCCCAAGGTGGGAGGTGACACCAAACTGGGAGGTGACACCCAGGCCATGTCCCCAAGTGGGGAGGTGACACCAAAGGGAGGAGGTGACACCACAGGCCATGTCCCTAAGTGAGGAGGTGACACCAAAGGGGGTCGGTGACACCCAGGCCATGTCCCCAAGGTGGGAGGTGACACCCTGGGGATGTCCCCAAACAGGGAGGTGACACCAAAGGGAGAAGGTGACACCACAGGCCATGTCCCAAAGGGGCAGGTGACACCAAACTGGGAGGTGACACGCAGGCCATGTCCCAAAGGGGGGAGGTGACACCCAGGCCATGTCCCCAAACAGGGAGGTGACACCAAAGGAAGGAGGTGACACCCAGGCCATGTCCCCAAACAGGGAGGTGACACCAAAGGGGGTCGGTGACACCCAGGCCATGTCCCCAAACAGGGAGGTGACACCAAAGGGAGAAGGTGACACCACAGGCCATGTCCCCAAGGTGGGAGGTGACACCAAACTGGGAGGTGACACCCAGGCCATGTCCCCAAACAGGGAGGTGACACCAAAGGGAGGAGGTGACACCCAGGCCATGTCCCCAAGGTGGGAGGTGCCACCAAAGGGAGGAGGTGACACCACAGGCCATGTCCCCAAGTGGGGAGGTGACACCAAAGCGGGGAGGTGACACCCAGGCCGTGTCCCAAAGGGGGAGGTGACACCAAAGTGGGTCGGTGACACCCAGACCATGTCCCAAAGGGTGGAGGTGACACCACAGGCCATGTCCCCAAACAGGGAGGTGACACCCAGGCCATGTCCCCAAAGGGGGAGGTGCCACCAAAGGGGGGAGGTGACACCACAGGCCATGTCCCCAAGGTGGGAGGTGACACTCTGGGGATGTCCCCAAGTGAGGAGGTGACACCCTGGGGACATCCCCAAAGGAAAACACCAATCCTGGCCACGTCCCCAAGGCGGGAGCTGCCACCAGAGGTGTGACACCCCACCCTGGCGTTGTCCCCAAGCTGTCCCCTCCCTCCCCCCCCAGGTGTGCTGTACAACCAGTTCCTGTCCCAGGTGGATTTCGAGGTGCTGCGGGACCACGCCCGCGCCCTGGGCGTGCTCGTGTTCGAGAACCCCGCGCGGCGCCTGATGGTCGTCACCCCCGCGGGGCACCCCGACGTCAAACGCTTCTGGAAGCGCCAGAAACACAACGGCTGACCCCAAAAACCACAAATTCACGGAGTTTGGGATCCCCAAAAACCCCTAAATCCCCGAAATCCCGGAGTGTGGGGTCCAAAAATGGCTAAAATTGCCAAATTTGGGGTTACGACATCAAACTCTTCTGGAAGCGCCAGAAACGCAATGGCTGACACCAAAAACCCCAAAATACCCAAAATCACAGAGTTTGGGATCCTAAAATCATCAAAATCCCAGAGTTTGGGGTCCAAAAACGGCCCCAAATCCCGAAATTTGGGGTTACTGGGCCACCCCGAAGTCAAGCGCTTCTGGAAGCGCCAGAAACACAACGGCTGACCCCCAAAACCACAAATTCACGGAGTTTGGGATCCCCAAAAACTCCTAAATCCCCGAAATCCCGGAGTGTGGGGTCCAAAAATGGCTAAAATCGCCAATTTTGGGGTTACCGGGGCACCCCGACGTCAAACGCTTCTGGAAGCGCCAGAAACGCAACGGCTGAACCCCAAAACCACAAAATACCCAAAATCACAGAGTTTGGGGTCCAAAAATCATCAAAATCCCAGAGTTTGGGGTCCAAAAATGGCTAAAATTGCCAAATTTGGGGTTACGACGTCAAACGCTTCTGGAAGCGCCAGAAACACAACGGCTGACCCTCAAAAACCCCGAAATACCCAAAATCACAGAGTTTGGGATCCTAAAATCCTCAAAATCCCAGAGTTTGGGGTCCAAAAATGGCTAAAATTGCCAAATTTGGGGTTACGACGTCAAACACTTCTGGAAGCGCCAGAAACACAACGGCTGAACCCCAAAAACCACAAATTCACGGAGTTTGGGATCCCCAAAAACCCCTAAATCCCCCAAATCCCGGAGTTTGGGGACAAAAAACCCCAAAATTTGGGGTTACTGGGGCCACCCCGACGTCAAACGCTTCTGGAAGCGCCAGAAACACAACGGCTGACCCCCAAAAACCACAAAATACCCAAAATCACAGAGTTTGGGGTCCAAAAATCATCAAAATCCCGGAGTCTGGGTTCCAAAGACGGCCCCAAATCCCAAAATTTGGGGTTACTGGGGCACCCTGATGGTCGTCACCCCCGCGGGGCACCCCGACATCAAACGCTTCTGGAAGCGCCAGAAACGCAATGGCTGACCCCCAAAAACCCCGAAAAATACCCAAAATTTCCGAGTTTGGGATCCTAAAATCCTCAAAATCCCGGAGTTTGGGGTCCAAAAATGGCTAAAATCTCCAATTTTGGGGTTACTGGGCCACCCCGACGTCAAACGCTTCTGGAAGCGCCAGAAACGCAACGGCTGACCCCCAAAAACCCCGAAATACCCAAAATCACAGAGTTTGGGGTCCAAAAATCATCAAAATCTTGGAGTTTGGGGTCCAAAAATGGCTAAAATTGCCAAATTTGGGGTTACGACATCAAACGCTTCTGGAAGCGCCAGAAACGCAACGGCTGACCCCAAAAACCCCAAAGTACCCAAAATTGGGATCCTCGAAAACCCAAATCCCCACATTTGGGGTCCTGGCGCCCAAAATGTCTCCTGCAAATCCAAAATTTCGGATTTGGGACTTTTGCGGTTCCGGGTGCCCCAAAATTTGTGGTCCTGGCGCCTCGTTCCCATAAAAATCCAGGATTAGTAGGGGGGAAAGGTAATTTTTTTGTACAAATGCTGTTTTTTTGGGAAGGTTTTTTGTAGTAAAAACGTTTTGAAACAAAAAAAGTGAAGTTTGGAGAGCCTGAAGGAAAAGTAGATCCTTGGGATTTTGGGGGATTTGGTGAGAAAATCCCGGATTTTGGGGAGAAAAATTTTGGGATTTTTGGGAATTTCGGAGTGGGGGGAATTGAGGGCGGGGGGGGGGGATTTCTGAGGGGAAAACCACGCATTTAGAGAAAATAGCAACGAATTCCCGGGGGAGAGACGGGATTTGTGGACTTTGAGGATAAAAATGGGGATTTGGGGGGATAAAATCGGGAATTTTGGCGATAAAAATGGGAATTTCGGTCCCAGTATCCCGAACGCCGGATTGAAATTGCGCTTCTCAAGGCGGCGTTACGGTAAAGCCGCCATCGCTCTCGCGATAACGCGGTAACCCCATTAGTAGGCGCGGCCTCGCTCTGATTCGCCGAACCCGCCCCGCCGCGCGCTGCCCGGGCGCTGATTGGTCGAGGTGTTCCCGCGCTGGGCGCTGATTGGATGGCTCCGTGAGGGGGGGGAGGAGAAGGAGGAGGAAGAAGCCGCAGCGACCATGGCGGCCACGGCGGCCCTGGAGCGCTGGGTGTCCGGGCAGCTGCAGGAGCTGCTGGGCCTCAGCGCCCGCCATGTCCCCGCCTTCCTGGTGGCGCTGGCGCGGCGCAGCCGGAGCCTGGAGGAGCTGCTGGAGCGGCTGCGCGAGACCGAGGCCCTGCGCGTGGAGGAGCCGCGCGTGCGCGAGTTCGCGAGCCAGCTGTGGGACAAGGTGGGCGGGAAAAGCGTGAGGGGAGAGGGGGGGAAGGGGGCGGGGCTTGTGTGTGAGGGGAGTGGGCGGGGCGTGCCGGTGAGGGGGGAGTGGGCGGGGCTTGTGTGTGAGGGAGAGTGGGCGGGGCTTCCCCTGAGGGGGAAAAGTGGGCGGAGCTTGTGTGAGGGGAGGTAGCTTTGAATGGAGACGGGGGCGTGGCCTGAGGGAGTGGGTGTGGTTCAACCACACCATATTTGGCGCTGAGGGCGTGGTCAATGTCGAAAGGGTGGGGCTTGGCCAGGCGTGGTCAGGAGGGGGTGTGGTTTAATCAAACTTAAAGATGACATCACCATAAGTGGGCATGGCTTCCACAGAGAGCAGCCAATCAGGCTGAGTGCTGGCTCGCAGTGGGCGTGGACGTTTTAAGGTGTGGTCAAGAGGGTGTGGCCATATTGGGTGTGGCCATATTAGGTGTGGCTAAACGGGCGTGGCCATTTTGGGTGTGGCGAAGTGAATGCGACCATAGTGGGCGTGGCCACTGTGCGCGTGGCCAATCGGGCGAAGCCATTTTGGGTGCGGCC
Organism: Passerculus sandwichensis; assembly: GCA_031885435.1. NCBI lineage: Eukaryota > Metazoa > Chordata > Aves > Passeriformes > Passerellidae > Passerculus > Passerculus sandwichensis. The sequence goes on along the minus strand of CM063163.1, from coordinate 7,076,242 downwards.
AAGCGAATGTGACCGCAGCGGGCGCGCCCGTTTTGGGGCGTGGCTAAGTGGGCGTGTCCTGACCCCAGGTGCCCCGAGAAGCCCCCCGGGAGCCCCCCGGGCGCGCGGCCGAGCGGGCGGCGCTGGAGCTGCAGCGCCAGAACCGCGGCTACCGATTGGTGGAGAGCGACGAGGAGGAGGGGCCGGGCCCCGCCCGCGGCGACCGCGCCCAGGACGAGCCACGCCCCCGGCGGCGACACCTGAGGCGACGTCACCGCTCCGAGTCCCCCCCCGAGAGCCCCGCGGCCGCTGAGCCCTCGCCCCCGCCGTGAGTTCAGAGGGGGATTTTGGGGTGAAATCCTCAAATCTTGGGGCCGCTGCCGCCCTTGGGGTCGCCCTGGGATTTGGGGTCACCGCCAGGGGTCGGGCAGCCCCTGGGTTTTGGGGGTCACCCCCATTTCGGGGGTCCCTCCTTCCCCTTGGGGCTCCCCCTGATCTTTTGGGTGGTGGAAATTTGGGATTTCTTCTCTTAGAACTCACAAAAAAACTCTCAAATCCCACAAATTTTGTCCTTTTTTGTGCCTTGATTTGGATTTTGGGGTCCCAAGTGAGATTTTGGGTGTCTCAAGTTGGATTTTTGGGGTTCCCAGATGAGATTTTGGGTGTCCTGAGTTGGTTTTTGGGGTCCCAGATGAGATTTTGGGTGTCCAAGTTGGATTTTTGGGGTCCCAGATGAGATTTTGGGTGTCCAAGTTGGATTTTTGGGATCCTAGATGAGATTTTGGGTGTCCTGAGTTGGATTTTGGGGTCCCCAGATGAGATTTTGGGTGTCCAAGTTGATTTTTGGGGTCCCCAGATGAGATTTTAGGTGTTCTGAGTTGGTTTTTGGGGTCCCCAGATGAGATTTTGGGTGTCCTGAGTTGGTTTTTGGGGTCCCCAGATAAGATTTTGGGTGTCTCAAGTTGGATTTTTGGGATCCTAGATGAGATTTTGGGTGTCCTGAGTTGGATTTTGGGGTCCCCAGATGAGATTTTGGGTCTCTCAAGTTGAATTTTGGATCTCTCAAGTTGGATTTTTGGGGGTCCTGGTGGGGTTTTGGGGTCCCAGGTGAGATTTTGGTTGTCCCGAGTTGATTTTTGGGGTTCCTGGGTGGGATTTTGGCTGTCCCCAGTTGATTTTTGGGGTTCCTGGGTGGGATTTTGGCTGTCCCCAGTTGGTTTTTGGGGTTCCGGGTGGGTTTTTGTCTATCCCAAGTTGATTTTTGGGGTTCCCCCAGGCCCCCCAAGCCCCCCGAGGAGCCCGAGGAGGAGTGGGAGGCGTCGGAGCGGGAGCGGCTGCGGGACCTGCGCGAGCGCGACGCCTTCGCCGAGCGCCTGCGGCGCCGCGACCGCGACCGCGACCGGGGGGCCAAGGGCGGCTCCAAGGTGGGGTCTGGGGGGGTCCTGGGGGGGATTTGGGGAGTCCTGGAGGGGATTTGAGGGGTCCTGGAAGGGTTTGAGGTGATTTGAGGGGATCCTGAGAGGGTTTGGGGGGTCCTGGGGGGGATTTGGGGGGTCCTGGAGGGGTTTGAGGGGGGTTTGAGGTGATTTGAGAGGGCTTTGGGGGGCCTTGGGGGGATTTGAGGGGTCCTGGGAGGGATTTGAGGGGTCCTGTGGGGGATTTGAGGGGTCCTGGAAGGGTTTGAGGTGATTTGAGGGGATCCTGAGAGGGTTTGGGGGGTCCTGGGAGGGTTTGGGGGGTCCTGGGGGGGATTTGAGGGGTCCTGGGAGGGTTTGAGGGGGGTTTGGGGTGATTTGAGAGGGCTTTGGGTTGTCCTGGGGGGGATTTGGGGGGGTCTGAGGAGGATTTGAGGGGTCCTGGAGGGGTTTGAGGGGGGTTTGGGGGTGTTTGGGGTGGGTCTGGGGGTTCCTGGGGGGAATTTGAGGGGTCCTGGAAGGGTTTGGGGGGTCCTGGGGGGGATTTGAGGGGTCCTGGAAGGGTTTGAGGGGGGTTCGGGGTGATTTGAGGGGATCCTGAGAGGGTTTGGGGGGTCCTGGGGGGATTTGAGGGGTCCTGAGAGGGTTTGGGGGGTCCTGGGGGGGGGGGGGGGGCCTTGGGGGGGTTTGAGGGGGGTTTGTGGTGATTTGAGAGGGCTTTGGGGGGTCCTTGGGGGGATTTGGGGGGTCCTGAGAGGGTTTGAGGGGTCCTGGGGGGGATTTGAGGGGTCCTGGAGGGGTTTGAGGGGGATTTGGGGTGATTTGAGGGCTCCTTGAGGGGGTTTGAGGTGATTTGAGGGGTCCTGGAAGGATTTGAGGGGGGTTTGAGGTGATTTGAGGGGATCCTGAAAGGGTTTGGGGCATCCTGGGGGGGATTTGAGGGGTCCTGGAAGGGTTTTGGGGGGTCCTGGGGGGGATTTGAGGGGTCCTGGAAGGGTTTGAGGATGGTTTGGGGGGATTTGAGGGGATCCTGGGAGGGTTTGGGGTGTCCTGGGGGGGATTTGAGGGGTCCTGGGAGGGTTTGGGGGGTCCTGGGGGGGATTTGAGGGCTCCTGGAGGGGTTTGAGGGGGGTTTGGGGTGATTTGAGAGGACTTTGGGGGGGATTTGAGGGGTCCTGGGAGGGTTTTGAGGGGTCCTGGAAGGGTTTGAGGTGATTTGAGGGGATCCTGAGAGGGTTTGGGGGGTCCTGGGGGGATTTGAGGGGTCCTGGAGGGCTTTGGGGGGTCCTGGGGGGGATTTGAGGGGTCCTGGAAGGGTTTGAGGGGGGGTTTGGGGTGATTTGAGAGGGCTTTGGGGGGTCCTTGGGGGGATTTGGGGGGGTCTGAGGGGGATTTGAGGGGTCCTGGAGGGGTTTGAGGGGGTTTGGGGGTGTTTGGGGTGGGTATGGGGGGTCCTTGGGGGGATTTGAGGGGTCCTGGGAGGGTTTTGGGGGGTCCTGGGGGGGATTTGAGGGGTCCTGGAAGGGGTTTGAGGTGATTTGAGGGGATCCTGAGAGGGTTTGGGGGGTCCTGGGGGGGATTTGAGGGCTCCTTGAGGGGGTTTGAGGTGATTTGAGGGGTCCTGGAAGGATTTGAGGGGGGTTCGGGGTGATTTGAGGGGATCCTGAGAGGGTTTGGGGGGTCCTGGGGGGATTTGAGGGGTCCTGGGAGGGTTTGGGGGGTCCTGGAAGGGTTTGAGGGGGGTTTGAGGTGATTTGAGGGGTCCTGGGAGGGTTTTGGGGGATCCTGGGGGGGATTTGAGGGGTCCTGGAAGGGTTTGAGGGGGTTTGAGGTGATTTGAGAGAGCTTTGGGGCGTTCTCAGGGGGATTTGGAGGTGCCCCCATTTCCTCACCCCCTTTTCTCTCTCCAGGCCTACGAAGAAGCCCAAAAACGCCTCAAAATGGCCGAGGAGGAGCAGAAAGCCCTGGTGAGAGCGCGGCCACAAAACCCCAAATCCTCCTTTCAAATCCTCGTTTCCCTTTTTCCCAATTTCTCCCCAATTTCCCCCGATCCCCAAAACCCACAAGGGTTCCTGCTGGGAGCACCGGCCCCGTTCACCCCGCTTTTATCCCATTTTACCCCATTTTACCCCATTTTCCCCCATTTCAATGCCATTTTTCCCCCATTTTTTCACCTTTTTCCAATTTTATCACCATTTTCCCCCGTTTTCCCAGATACCCGAGCTGCGTAAGCGCTCCCGCCGAGTACCTGCCCATTTCACCCCATTTTAATGCCATTTTTTTCCCATTTTACCCCATTTTAATGCCGTTTTTTCTCATTTTAATGCCATTTTCCCCCATTTTACCCCGTTTTAATGCCATTTTTTCCCATTTTACCCCATTTTAATGCCGTTTTTCACCATTTTTCCCCATTTTTCCCCCGTTTTCCCAGATCCCCGAGCTGCGCAAGCGCTCCCGCCGCGAGTACCTGCCCATTTTCACCCCATTTTAATGCCATTTTCTCCCTTTTTTTCCCATTTTACCCCATTTTAACCTCAATTTTCCCATTTACCACATTTTAATGCAATTTTTTCTCATTTTAATGCCATTTTTCCCCATTTCACCCCATTTTAATGCCGTTTTTCCCATTTTTTCCCCATTTTTCCCCCGTTTCCCCAGATCCCTGAGCTGCGCAAGCGCTCCCGCCGCGAGTACCTGCCCATTTCACCCCATTTTAATGCCATTTTTTCACCATTTTTTCCCCATTTCATCCCATTTTAATGCCATTTTCTCCCTTTTTCCCATTTTAATGCCATTTCTCCCCATTTTCCCCCATTTTAATGCCGTTTTTCCCCCATTTTCTCCCCAGATCCCGAGCTGTGCAAGCGCTCCCGCCGCGAGTACCTGCCCATTTCATCCCATTGTACTCCATTTTAATGCCATTTTTTCTCATTTCATCCCATTTTAATGCCATTTTCTCCCTTTTTTTTCCAATTTTACCCCATTTTAATGCCGTTTTTTCTCATTTTAATGCCATTTTTCCATATTTTTTCCCCATTTTTCTCCCCAGATCCCCGAGCTGCGCAAGCGCTCCCGCCGCGAGTACCTGCCCATTTCATCCCATTTTAATGCCATTTTTTCACCATTTTTTCACCATTTTTTTCCCATTTTATCCATTTTAATGTCATTTTTTCACCATTTTTTCACCATTTTTCCCATTGTACCCATTTTAATGCCATTTTTCCCCATTTTACCCCATTTTAATACTGTTTTTTCCCATTTTAATGCCATTTCACCCCATATTAATGCCATTTTTCCCCCGTTTTCCCAGATCCCCGAGCTGCGCAAGCGCTCCGCTGCGAGTACCTGCCCATTTCATCCCATTGTACTCCATTTTAATGCTGTTTTTTTCCCATTTCAATGCCATTTTTCCCATTTTAATGCCATTTTTCCCCATTTTCCCCTGTTTTCCCAGATCCCCGAGCTGCACAAGCGCTCCCGCCGCGAGTCCCTGCCCATTTCACCCAATTTTCTCTCTATTTTACCCCATTTTAATGCATTTTTCCCCATTTTCCCCCATTTTAATGCCGTTTTTCCCCATTTTTGCCCCTTTTTCTCCCCAGATCCCCGAGCTGCGCAAGCGCTCCCGCCGCGAGTACCTGCCCATTTCACCCCATTTTAATGCCATTTTTTCCCGATTTTAATGCCATTTTCTCCCTTTTTTCCCCATTTCATCCCATTTTAATGCCATTTTCTCCCTTTTTTTCCCATTTTAATGCCATTTTTCCCCATTTTACCCCATTTTAATGCCGTTTTTCCCCATTTTCTCCCAGATCCCCGAGCTGCGCAAGCGCTCCCGCTGCGAGTACCTGCCCATTTCACCCCATTGTACTCCATTTTAATGCCGTTTTTTCACCATTTTCTCACCATTTTTTTCCCATTTTAATGCCGTTTTTTCTCATTTCATCCATTTTAATGCATTTTTTCCCATTTTACCCCATTTTAATGCCGTTTTTTCTCATTTTTCCCATTTTTCCCCATTTTTCCCCCGTTTCCCCAGATCCCCGAGCTGCGCAAGCGCTCCCGCCGCGAGTACCTGCCCATTTCACCCCATTTTGATGCCATTTTTCACCATTTCACCCCATTTTAATGCCATTTTTTCCCATTTTACTCCATTTTAATGCCATTTTTTCTCATTTTAATGCCATTTTTTTCCCATTTCACCCCATTTTAATGCCGTTTTTCACCATTTTTCCCCATTTTTCCCCCGTTTTCCCAGATCCCCGAGCTGCGCAAGCGCTCCCGCCGCGAGTACCTGGCAAGCGGAGCGGGAGAAGCTGGAGGAGCTGGAGCAGGAGATCCAGGACGAGGAGCTGCTCTTCGGGGAGGAGGCGCTGACGGCGCCCGAGCGGCGCGAGCTGCGCTACAAGCGGCGCCTGCGCGACCTCGCCCGCGACTACAAACGGGCCGGGGCCCGCGAGGAGCTCGAGAGGAGCAGCCGCTACCACATCCCCGAGGAGACGCGGGACAAGGTGAGGAAAGTGTGGAAAAAAAACCCAAAATTCACGCCTGAAAAATCCTGAAATTGGTACCTGGAGAACTCTGAAATCTGTACTTGAAAAATCCCGAAATCGGTACCTGGAAAACTCTTGAACCGTGTCCCAAATTCCCCCAAACCCCTCCCCATGAACCCAAACCCCCCCAAACCCCCTTCCCATGACCCCAAACCCCCCCAAACCCCCTCCCTGACCCCCCAAATGCCCCCCAATTCCCCCCAAACCCCCTCCCCACCACCCCAAACCCCCCCAAACCCCCTCCCCATGACCCCAAACCCCCCCAAACCCCCTCTCTGACCCCCCAGATGCCCCCCAATTCCCCCCAAAACCCTCCCCATGACCCCACACCCCCCAAACCCCCTCCCCATGACCCCAAACTCCCTCCCCATGACCCCAAACCCCCCCAAACCCCCTCTCTGACCCCCCAAATGCCCCCCAATTCCCCCCAAACCCCCTTCCCACGACCCCAAACCCCCCAAAACCCTCCCCATGAACTCAAACCCCCCAGACCCCCTCCCATGAACCCAGACCCCTCCCCACCACCCCACACCCCCCCAAACCCCTTCTCTGACCTCCCAAATGCCCCCAAAACCCCCCAAACCCCCTCCCCGTGACCCCAAACCCCCTCCCCACGACTCCAACCCCCCAAACCCCCTCCCCACCGCCCCAAACCCCCTCCCATGAACCCAAATCCTCCAAACCCCCTCCCCATGAACCCAAACCCCCTCTCCATGAACCCAAACCCTCCAAACCCCCTCCCCATGACCCCAAACCCCCCCAAAACCCCCTCCCCATGACCCCAAACCCCCTCCCCACGAACCCACAGCCCCCAAACCCCCTCCCCATGACCCCAAACCCCCTCCCCGTGACCCCAAACCCCCTCCCCACGACCCCAAACCCCCCCAAAACCCCTCCCCATGACCCCAAAACCCCCCCAAACCCCCTTCCCATGACCCCAAACCCCCTCCCCACCACCCCAAACCCCCCTAAACCCCTTCTCTGACCTCCCAAATGGCCCCCAATTCCCCCCAAACCCCCTCCCCACCACCCCACACCCCCCAAACCCCCTCCCCATGAACCCAAACCCTCTCCCCACGACCTCAAACCCCCCCAAACCCCCTCCCCATGACCCCAAACCCCTCCCCATGGCCCCAAACCCCCTCCCCACCACCCCAAACCCCCCAAAACCCCTTCTCTGACCTCCCAAATGCCCCCCAATTCCCCCCAAAACCCCTCCCCATGAGCCCAATTCCCCCCAAAACCCCTCCCCATAACCCCAAACCCCCCCAAACCCCCTCCCCGTGAACCCAAACCCCTCCCCATGAACCCAAAGCCCCCTAAACCCCCTCCCCATGACCCCAAACCCCCTCCCCGTGACCCCAAACCCCCTCCCCGTGAACCCAAACCCCCCAAACCCCCTCCCCATGACCCCAAACTCCCTCCCCACCACCCCAAACCCCCTCCCCACCACCCCAAACCCCCTCCCCACCACCCCACACCCCCCCAAACCCCCTCCCTGACCCCCCAAATGCCCCCACAGAAGATCCCGGAGCGCGAGGAGGCGCAGGAGGAGGCGCTGGCGCCGCGGGACGAGCAGCGGCGCTGGGAGGAGCAGCTGCTGGGGGCGGCCGCGCTGCGCTTCGGGGCCCGGGACGCGCGGCAGCGGCAGGGCAGGGACTACGAGCTGCTGCTGGAGGAGGAGGAGATGGTGCAGTTCGTCAGTGCTGCTCAACTGGAGGGGACTGACCCCCAAAAGGTGGGGACTGGGGGGGTTTTGGGGTGATTTATGGGGTTTGAGAGGCATTTGGGGTGGTTTGAGAGGGATTTGGGGTGGTTTGGGGGGGATTTGGGGGTCATGGGGGGGACTACGAGCTGCTGCTGGAGGAGGAGGAGATGGTGCAGTTCGTCAGTGCTGCCCAGCTCGAGGGGACTGACCCCCAAAAGGTGGGGATTGGGGTCACCCAGGGGGTCCTGAGGGGGTTTGGGGGGCATTTGGGGTGATTTGGGGGGGATTCGGGGTGATATAGGGGGGTTTATATGGACTACGAGCTGCTGCTGGAGGAGGAGGAGATGGTGCAGTTCGTCAGTGCTGCCCAGCTCGAGGGGACTGACCCCCAAAAGGTGGGGATTGGGGGGGTTTTGGGGTGATTTATGGGGTTTGAGAGGCATTTGGGGTGGTTTGGGGGGGATTTGGGGGGGATTCAGGGTGATATAGGGGGGTTTATATGGACTACGAGCTGCTGCTGGAGGAGGAGGAGATGGTGCAGTTCGTCAGTGCTGCCCAACTCGAGGGGACTGACCCCCAAAAGGTGGGGATTGAGGGGGTTTTGGGGTGATTTATGGGGTTTTGGGGTGATTTGTGGGGGTTTAGGGGGGATTTGGGGGGGATTTGGGGTCATGGGAGGGACTACGAGCTGCTGCTGGAGGAGGAGGAGATGGTGCAGTTCGTCAGTGCTGCTCAACTGGAGGGGACTGACCCCCAAAAGGTGGGGATTGGGGTGATTTGTGGGGTTTTGGGGTGATTTATGGGGGTTTGAGGGGGATTCGGGGTGATATAGGGGGGTTTATATGGACTACGAGCTGCTGCTGGAGGAGGAGGAGATGGTGCAGTTCGTCAGTGCTGCTCAACTGGAGGGGACTGACCCCCAAAAGGTGGGGATTGGGGGGTCCTGAGGGGATTTATGGGGGTTTGAGGGGGATTTGGGGTGGTTTGAGGGGGATTTGGGGTGGTTTGGGGGGGATTTGGGGTCATGGGAGGGACTACAAGCTGCTGCTGGAGGAGGAAGAGATGGTGCAGTTCGTCAGTGCTGCTCAACTGGAGGGGACTGACCCCCAAAAGGTGGGGATTGGGGTCACCCAGGGGGTCCTGAGGAGGTTTGAGGGTGATTTATGGGGTTTTGAGGGGGATTTGGGGTGGTTTGAGGGGGATTTGGGGTGATTTGGGGGGGATTTGGGGTCATGGGAGGGACTAGGAGCTGCTGCTGGAGGAGGAGGAGATGGTGCAGTTCGTCAGTGCTGCCCAGCTCGAGGGGACTGACCCCCAAAAGGTGGGGATTGAGGGGATTTGGGGTGATTTATGGGGGTTTGAGGGGGATTTGGGGTGGTTTTGGGTGGATTTGGGGTGAATTTGGTGTGAATTTGGTGACACCGAGGGTGACCCCGATGGCACTCACGTGTCCCCAATGTCCCCAGGACGTCCCCGAGGCCGAGCGCCGCCGGCAGTGCGGACAGTGGGTGGTTACTGGTGTGACTGGGGTGAATTTGGTGTGAGTTTGGTGACACTGAGGTGACGCTGAGGTGTCCCCAATGTCCCCAGGACGTCCCCGAGGCCGAGCGCCGCCGGCCCTGCGGACAGTGGGTGGTTACTGGTGTGACTGGGGTGACACTGGGGTGACACTGGGGTGAATTTGGTGTGAGTTTGGTGACACCGAGGTGACACTGAGGTGTCCCCAATGTCCCCAGGACGTCCCCGAGGCCGTCCCCGAGGCCGAGCGCCGCCGGCAGGGGGTGGTTACTGGTGACACTGGGGTGACTTTGGTGTGAGTTTGGTGACACTGAGGTGACACCGAGGTGACACTGAGGTGTCCCCAATGTCCCCAGGATGTCCCCAGGACGTCCCCGAGGCCGAGCGCTGCCGGCAGTGCGGACAGTGGGCGGTTACTGGTGTGACTGGGGTGAATTTGGTGTGAGTTTGGTGACACCGAGGTGACACTGAGGTGACACTGAGGTGTCCCCAATGTCCCCAGGACGTCCCCGAGGCCGTCCCCGAGGCCGAGCGCCGCCGGCAGTCCCTGCAGGACGCGCGCCGGGCCCTGCCCATTTTCCCCTTCCGGGACGAGCTGGTGGCGGCCGTGGCGCAGCACCAGGTGCTGGTGATCGAGGGCGAGACGGGCTCGGGGAAAACCACCCAGATCCCCCAGTACCTGCACGAGGAGGTGAACTGGGAGCACTGGGAGGGACTGGGAGGGGATTGGGAGGGACTGGGAGGGGATTGGGAGGGACTGGGAGGGGATTGGGAGGGACTGGGAGGGGATTGGGGGGGGACTGGGAGGGATTGGGGGGGACTGGGAGGGGATTGGGGGGGGATTGGGGACACTGGGAGGTACTGGGAGGGGATTGGGAGGGACTGGGAGGGACTGAGAGGGGACTGGGAGGGACTGGGATTGAACTGGGAGATGGTTGGGGACACTGGGAGGGACTGGGAGGGGACTGGGAGGGGACTGGGGGGCACTGGGAGGGGATTGGGAGGGACTGGGAGGGGATTGGGAGGGGAATGGGAGGGGGTTGTGGGGCACTGGAATGAACTGGGATTGAACTGGGAGGGACTGGGATTGAATGGGAGATGGTTGGGGACACTGGGAGGGGACTGGGAGCGGGTTGGGATGGACTGGGATTGAACTGGGAGATGGTTGGGGACACTGGGAGGGACTGGGAGCGGGTTGGGATGAACTGGGATTGAACTGGGAGGGACTGGGATTGAACTGGGAGGGGGTTGGGGACACTGGGAGGGACTGGGATTGAACTGGGAGGGACTGGGATTGAATGGGAGATGGCTGGGGACACTGGGATGAACTGGGATTGAACTGGGAGGGACTGGGATTGAACTGGGAGATGGTTGGGGACACTGGGATGGACTGGGATTGAACTGGGAGGGACTGGGCTTGAACTGGGAGGGACTGGGATTGAACTGGGAGATGGCTGGGGACACTGGGAGGGACTGGGATTGAACTGGGAGGGACTGGGATTGAACTGGGAGATGGTTGGGACACTGGGAGGGGACTGGGATTGAACTGGGAGGGACTGGGATTGAACTGGGAGATGGTTGGGGACACTGGGAGGGACTGGGATTGAACTGGGAGATGGTTGGGGACACTGGGAGGGACTGGGATTGAACTGGGAGGGACTGGGATTGAACTGGGAGATGGCTGGGGACACTGGGAGGGACTGGGAGGGGATTGGGGGGGACTGGGGTTGAACTGGGAGGGGACTGGGATTGAACTGGGAGGGACTGGGATTGAACTGGGATTGAACTGGGAGGGGACTGGGGCTGATTTGAGCTCTTTGGGGTCCTGGTTGGATTTGTCCCCTCTCAGGTGTCATTTTTAGGATCAGGATTCATTTCCAGGGGGGTCACTCGGGGGTCAGGGGTCTCTGTCACCCCCCCCGTGACCCCCCCAGTGTCCCCAATGTCCCCAATGTCCCCAATGTCCCCCTAATGTCCCCAATGTCCCCCCAATGTCCCCAATGTCCCCCCAATGCCCCCAATGTCCCCAATATCCCCAATGTCCCCCCAATGTCCCCGATGTCCCCCCAATGTCCCCCCAATGTCCCCAATGTCCCCGATGTCCCCAATGTCCCCCCAATGTCCCCAATGTCCCCAATGTCCCCCCAATGTCCCCAATGTCCCCCCAATGTCCCCCCAATGTCCCCAATGTCCCCGATGCCCCCAATGTCCCCAATGCCCCCAATGCCCCCAATGTCCCCAATGTCCCCAATGTCCCCAGTGTCCCCAATGCCCCCGATGTCCCCGATGTCCCCAATGTCCCCCCAATGCCCCCAATGCCCCCAATGTCCCCAATGTCCCCAATGCCCCCGATGTCCCCCCAATGTCCCCAATGTCCCCATTGTCCCCAATGTCCCCAATGTCCCCAATGTCCCCAATGTCCCCCCAATGTCCCCAATGTCCCCAATGCCCCCGATGTCCCCGATGTCCCCAATGTCCCCAATCCCCCCCAATGTCCCCAATGTCCCCAATGCCCCCGATGCCCCCGATGTCCCCCCAATGTCCCCAATGTCCCCAATGTCCCCAGGGCTACACGCGCGGGGGGCTGAAGATCGGGGTGACGCAGCCGCGACGCGTGGCGGCCATGAGCGTGGCAGCGAGGGTGGCCGTGGAGATGGGGACAAAGCTGGGCAACGAGGTGACACTGGGGACACTGGGGACACTGGGGACATTGGGGACATTGGGGACGTGGGGGGCACTGGGGGGGATTGGGGACATTGGGGACATTGGGGGGGATTGGGGACACTGAGGACACATGGGTGGACACTGAGGACATTGGGGACACTGGGGACACATTGGGGACACTGAGGACATTGGGGACATTGGGGACACTGGGGACACATTGGGGACACTGAGGACATTGGGGACATTGGGAGGGATTGGGGGGATTGGGGACATGGGGGACACTGGGGGGGATTGGGGACATTGGGGACCATGGGGACATTGGGGACACTGGGGGCAGCCATGAGCGTGGCGGCGAGGGTGGCCGTGGAGATGGGGACAAAGCTGGGCAACGAGGTGACACTGGGGACACTGGGGGGGATTGGGGACACTGGGGACACTGGGGACATTGGGGGGGATTGGGGACATTGGGGGGATTGGGGACACTGGGGACACTGGGGACAATGGGGACATGGGGGACATTGGGGACATTGGGAGGGATTGGGGGGATTGGGGACACTGAGGACACTGGGGGGCATTGGGGATATTGGGGGGATTGGGGACACTGGGGACACTGGGGGGGATTGGGGACATGGGGGACACTGGGGACACTGGGAGGGATTGGGGACATTGGGGACAATGGGGACATTGGGGACAATGGGGACATGGGGGACATTGGGAACAATGAGGACTCATGGTGGACACTGGGGACACATTGGGGACACTGAGGACATTGGGGACATTGGGGACATGGGGGGCACTGGGGACATTGGGGACAATGAGGACACTTGGGGGACACTGGGGACACAACGGGGACACATGGGGGACACTGGGGACAATGAGGACACTTGGGGACATTGGGGACACTCTGGTGACACAGCTGGGGGGGGTGCGAGTGACCACAGGGGTGGCCGGAGTGACCGTGAGGTGACAGTGACCCTGGGGAGGTGACAGTGACCCTGGGGAGGTGACAGGGAGAGGTGACAGTGACCCTGGGGAGGTGACAGTGACCCTGGGGAGGTGACATTGAGAGGTGACAGTGACCCTGGGGAGGTGACAGTGACCCTGGGGAGGTGACAGGGAGAGGTGACAGTGACCCTGGGGAGGTGACAGTGACCCTGGGGAGGTGACATTGAGAGGTGACACTGACCCTGGGGAGGTGACAGCAGCCATGGGGAGGTGACAGCACCACGGGGAGGTGCCATCGGCCCCAGGGGGGTGACAGGGCCGTGTCCCTTGTCCCCAAGGTCGGGTACAGCATCCGCTTCGAGGACTGCACGTCGGAGCGCACGGTGCTCAAGTACATGACGGACGGGATGCTGCTGAGGGAGTTCCTGACCGAGCCCGACCTGGCCTCATACAGGTGACACTGGGGACACTGGGGACAGCCAGGGGACACTGGGGGGATTGGGGATACTGGGGACACTGGGGGGATTGGGGACACTGGGGACATTGGGGACATTGGGGGGATTGGGGACACTGGGGGGATTTGGGACACTGGGGACACTGGGGACATTGGGGACACTGGGGGGATTGGGGACATTGGGGACGGGATGCTGCTGAGGGAGTTCCTGACCGAGCCCGACCTGGCCTCATACAGGTGACACCGATGGGGACACTGGGGACATTGGGGACACTTGGGGACATTGGGGACACCTGGGGACATTGGGGGGATTGGGGAAACTGGGGACACCTGGGGACATTGGGGACACTGGGGGGATTGGGGACATTGGGGATGTGTCCTTCCTTTTGTGTCCGTCCCTGTGTCCCTGTCCCCATGTCCGTCACCGTGTCCGTGTGTCCATCCCGGTGTCCATGTGTCCATCCCTGTGTCCCCATGTCCGTGTGTCCATCCCGGTGTCCGTGTGTCCATCCCCATGTCCCCGTGTCCATCCCCATGTCCCCGTGTCCATCCCCGTGTCCCCGTGTCCATCCCTGTGTCCCCATGTCCCCATGTCCATCCCCGTGTCCGTGTGTCCATCCCCGTGTCCCCGTGTCCATCCCCGTGTCCGTGTGTCCATCCCCATGTCCATCCCGGTGTCCGTGTGTCCGCAGCGTGATCATGGTGGGCGAGGCCCACGAGCGCACGCTGCACACGGACGTGCTCCCTGTGTCTCCATGTGTGTCCCCATGTCCGTGTGTCCATCCCCGTGTCCGTGTGTCCATCCCCGTGTCCCCGTGTCCGTGTGTCCATCCCGTTGTCCCCGTGTCCATCCCCGTGTCCGTGTGTCCATCCCCGTGTCCCCGTGTCCGTGTGTCCATCCCGGTGTCCCTGTGTCCATCCCCGTGTCCGCGTGTCCATCCCCGTGTCCCCATGTCCATGTGTCCATCCCCGTGTCCGTGTGTCCATCCCCGTGTCCGTGTGTCCATCCCGGTGTCCGTGTGTCCATCCCCGTGTCCATCCCCGTGTCCGTGTGTCCATCCCAGTGTCCGTGTGTCCGCAGCGTGATCATGGTGGACGAGGCCCACGAGCGCACGCTGCACACGGACGTGCTCCGTGTCCCCATGTCCCCATGTCCCCGTGTCCATCCCCATGTCTGTGTGTCCATCCCCATGTCCCCATGTCCGTGTGTCCATCCCCGTGTCCCCGTGTCCGTGTGTCCATCCCGGTGTCCGTGTGTCCATCCCGGTGTCCGTGTGTCCGCAGCGTGATCATGGTGGACGAGGCCCACGAGCACACCCTGCACACGGACGTGCTCCCTGTCCCCGTGTCCATCCCCATGTCCCCATGTCCGTGTGTCCATCCCCGTGTCCCCGTGTCCGTGTGTCCACCCCATGTCCCCGTGTCCATCCCGGTGTCCATGTGTCCATCCCGGTGTCTGTGTGTCCATCCCGGTGTCCGTGTGTCCGCAGCGTGATCATGGTGGACGAGGCCCACGAGCGCACGCTGCACACGGACGTGCTCCCTGTGTCCCCATGTGTGTCCCCATGTCCCCGTGTCCGTGTGTCCATCCCCATGTCCGTGTGTCCATCCCTGTGTCCGTGTGTCCATCCCCATGTCCCCATGTCTGCGTGTCCATCCCCGTGTCCATCCCGGTGTCCGTGTGTCCGCAGCGTGATCATGGTGGACGAGGCCCACGAGCGCACGCTGCACACGGACGTGCTCCATGTCCCCGTGTCCATCCCCATGTCTCCATGTCCGTGTGTCCATCCCCGTGTCCATCCCCATGTCCCCGTGTCCATCCCCGTGTCCGTGTGTCCATCCCTGTGTCCCCGTGTCCCCGTGTCCATCCCGGTGTCCCCGTGTCCATCCCCATGTCCATATGTCCATCCCATGTCCCCATGTCCGTGTGTCCATCCCCGTGTCGTCCCCGTGTCCATCCCGGTGTCCGTGTGTCCGCAGCGTGATCATGGTGGACGAGGCCCACGAGCGCACGCTGCACACGGACGTGCTCCATGTCCCCGTGTCCATCCCCGTGTCCCCATGTCCGTGTGTCCATCCCCATGTCCCCGTGTCCATCCCCATGTCCCCGTGTCTGTGTGTCCACCCCGTGTCCATGTGTCCATCCCGGTGTCCGTGTGTCCATCCCGGTGTCCGTGTGTCCATCCCAGTGTCCGTGTGTCCGCAGCGTGATCATGGTGGACGAGGCCCACGAGCGCATGCTGCACACGGACGTGCTCCCTGTGTCCCCATGTGTGTCCCCATGTCCCCATGTCCGTGTGTCCATCCCCGTGTCCGTGTGTCCATCCCCATGTCCCCATGTCCGTGTGTCCATCCCGGTGTCCGTGTGTCCATCCCGGTGTCCGTGTGTCCGCAGCGTGATCATGGTGGACGAGGCCCACGAGCGCACGCTGCACACGGACGTGCTCCATATCCCCGTGTCCATCCCCGTGTTCCCATGTCCGTGTGTCCATCCCGGTGTCCGTGTGTCCGCAGCGTGATCATGGTGGACGAGGCCCACGAGCGCACCCTGCACACGGACGTGTTCCATGTCTGTGTGTCCATCCCCATGTCCGTGTGTCCATCCCCATGTCCCCATGTCCGTGTGTCCATCCTGGTGTCCGTGTGTCCGCAGCGTGATCATGGTGGACGAGGCCCACGAGCGCACGCTGCACACGGACGTGCTCCATGTCCCCATGTCCCCATGTCTGTGTGTCCGTCCCCGTGTCCCCGTGTCCATCCCCGTGTCCCCATGTCCGTGTGTCCATCCCGGTGTCCGTGTGTCCGCAGCGTGATCATGGTGGACGAGGCCCACGAGCGCACCCTGCACACGGACGTGCTCTTCGGCCTCATCAAGGACATCGCTCGCTTCCGGCCGCAGCTCAAGGTCCTGGTGGCCTCGGCCACGCTGGACACCGAGCGCTTCTCGGCCTTCTTCGACCACGCGCCCGTCTTCCGCATCCCGGGCCGGCGCTTCCCCGTGGACATCTACTACACCAAGGTGACGCTGGGGACACTGGGGACATTGGGGACACTGGGGACGTTGGGGACACTGGGGACATTGGGGACATTGGGCACATGGGGACACCCGGTCATCCTGGGGTGCTGCTTCCCCGTGGACACCAAGGTGACACTGGGGACACTGGGGATGTTGGGGACACTGGGGACATGGGGACACTGGGGACACTGGGGATGTTGGGGACACTGGGGACATTCAGGGCGTTCAGGGCATTGGGGACATCAGGGGCATTGGGGTCATCCCGGGCCGGCGCTTCCCCGTGGACATCTACTACACCAAGGTGACACTGGGGACACTGGGGACATTGGGGACATTGGGGACACTGGGGACATTCAGGGTGCTGGGGAAAATGAGAGCCTGGGGGACAACTGGGACACTGGGGACACCCGGTCATCCCGGGGTGGCGCTTCCCCGTGGACATCTACTACACCAAGGTGACACTGGGGACACTGGGGATGTTTGGGACACTGGGGACATGGGGACACTGGGGACACTGGGGACATTCAGGGCGTTCAGGGCATTGGGGACATCAGGGGCATTGGGGTCATCCCGGGGTGCCGCTTCCCTGTGGACATCTACTACACCAAGGTGACACTGGGGACATGGGGGTGTTCAGGGCGTTCAGGGTATTGGGGACACTGGGGACATTGGGGACATGGGGACACCCGGTCATCCTGAGGCGGCACTTCCCCGTGGACATCTACTACACCAAGGTGACACTGGGGACACTGGGGGTGTTCAGGACTCCGAGGGCATGGGGACGTTAATGGGGACATTAATGGGGACATTGGGGACACTGGGGGTGTTCAGGGCATTGGGGACATTGGGGACATTCAGGGTATTGGGGACATTGGGGGTGTTCAGGGCATTGAGGACTTGGGGACATTATTGGGGACATTAATGGGGACACTGGGGGTGTTCAGAGCATTGGGGACATTGGGGACATTAATGGGGACACTGGGGACATTATTGGGGACATTAATGGGGACACTGGGGGTGTTCAGGGCAGTGGGGACATTGGGGACATTAATGGGGACACTGGGGACATTATTGGGGACATTAATGGGGGCACTGGGGGTGTTCAGGGCACTGGGGACATTATTGGGGACATTAATGGGGACACTGGGGGTGTTCAGGGCACCGGGGACATTATTGGGGACATTAATGGGGACACTGGGGACATTATTGGGGACATTAATGGGGACACTGGGCATGTTCAGGACACCGAGGGCATGGGGACATTAATGGGGACATTAATGGGGACACTGGGGACATTCAGGGTATTGGGGACACTGGGGGCATTTAGGGCATTGAGGACTTGGGGACATTATTGGGGACATTAATGAGGACACTGGGGACATTATTGGGGACATTAATGGGGACACTGGGTGTGTTGAGGGCACTGGGGACATTAATGGGGACATTGGGGACACTGGGGGTGTTGAGGGCACCGGGGACATTGGGGACATTAATGGGGACATTGGGCATGTTCAGGACACCGAGGGCATGGGGACATTAATGGGGACATTAATGGGGACACTGGGGACATTCAGGGTATTGGGGACACTGGGGGCATTTAGGGCATTGAGGAGGACATTATTGGGGACATTAATGAGGACACTGGGGACATTGGGGACATTAATGGGGACACTGGGGATGTTCAGGGCACCAGGGGACATTGGGGACATCAATGGGGATACTGGGGACATTGGGGACATTGGGGACATTAATTGGGACACTGGGGGTGTTCAGGGCACCGGGGACATTAATGGGGACATTAATGGGGACACTGGGGACATTAATGGGGACATTAATGGGGACACTGGGGGTGTTCAGGGCACCGGGGACATTATTGGGGACATTAATGGGGACATTACTGGGGACATTGGGGACACTGGGGGTGTTGAGGGCACCGGGGACATTGGGGACATTAACGGGGACACTGGGGACATTGGGGACATTAACGGGGACACTGGGGGCGTTCAGGAGCACCTGGCGCTGTTGGGAGCATTTAGGGACACGAGGGGACACAGGAGAAGGGGGAGATGGCAGGCTGGGGACCTTTGGGGACAGCTGGTGCCGCTGTCCCCCTGATTGTCCCCTGATGTCCCCTGCTGTCCCCTGATGTCCCCAATGTCCCCTCTGTCCCCGCAGGCCCCCGAGGCCGATTACCTGGAGGCGTGCGTGGTGTCGGTGCTGCAGATCCACGTCACCCAACCGCCCGGGGACATCCTGGTCTTCCTCACCGGGCAGGTCAGTGTCACCTCGGTGTCACCTCGGTGTCACCTCGGTGTCACCTCGGTGTCACCATGTCCCCCTGCTGTCCCCAACCCTGCAAGTGTCCCTGTTCTCCCCTGTTCCCAACCCCAATTTCCTGCCACCAGTCTTTGTGCCTCTGTGTCCCCAATCTCCCAAATGTCCCCAATGTCCTCAGTGTCCCCCATGTCCCTGATACCCCTGATGTCCCCAATGTCCCCAGCGCTGTCCCCAATGTCCCCAACATGTCAGGAGGAGATCGAGGCCTGCGTGGAGCTGCTGCAGGAGCTCTGCTGGTGCTGCCCCTGTCCCCAATGTCCCCAATCCCCTGGCTGTCCCCAGTGTCCCCATTGTCCCCAATCCCCTGGCTGTCCCCAATGTCCCCAACGCTGTCCCCAATGTCCCCAATGTCCCTGATACCCCTGATGTCCCCAGTGTCCCCAACATGTCAGGAGGAGATCGAGGCCTGCGTGGAGCTGCTGCTGCTGCCCTTGTCCCCAATGTCCTCAGTGTCCCCAGTGTCCCCGATGTCCCTGATACCCCCGATGTCCCCAATGTCCCCAACGCTGTCCCCAATGTCCCCTGGGCTGCAGGAGGAGATCGAGGCCTGCGTGGAGCTGCTGCAGGAGCGCTGCTGGTGCTGCCCCTGTCCCCAATGTCCCCAATGTCCCTGATACCCCCAATGTCCCCGATGTCCCCAACGATGTCCCAGCGCTGTCCCCAATGTCCCCTGGGCTCCAGGAGGAGATCGAGGCCTGCGTGGAGCTGCTGCAGGAGCGCTGCCGCCGCCTGGGCTCGCGCCTGCCCGAGCTGCTGGTGCTGCCCATCTACGCCAACCTGCCCTCGGAGCTGCAGGCCCGCATCTTCCAGCCCACGCCCCCCGGCGCCAGGAAGGTGCGCTGGCCCTTTAAGGGAGGGGCGGGGCCTCGGCAGGGGGCGTGGTGTAATGAGTGAGGGGCGGGGTTTGAGGGAAATGGGGTGGGGTTTAAGAGGAAGGGGTGGGGTTTCATTTAGGGAGCCAGGAAAGTGCGCTGGCCCTTTAAGAGGGGGGCGTGGCCTCGGCAGGGGGCGTGGTGCAGTGGGAAATGGGCGGGATTTGAGGGAAATGGGGTGGAGTTTAAGAGGAAAGGGTTGGACTTCATTGAGAGATCCAAGAAGGGTGTGCTGGCCCTTTAAGAGAGGGGCGGGGCCTCAGGAAGGGGCGTGGTGTAATGGGAGAGGGGCGGGGTTTGAGGGAAATGGGGTGGAGTTTAAGAGGAAGGGGTGGGGATTCATTTACAGAGCCAGGAAGGTGCGCTGGCCCTTTAAGAGGGGGGCGGGGCCTCGGGAAGGGGCGTGGTGTAATGGGAGATGGGCGGGGTTTGAGGGAAATGGGGAGGGGTTTAATGGAAAGGGGGTGGGGTTTCATTTAGGGGGTCAGAAAGGTGCGCTGGCCCTTTAAGAGAGGGGGGAGCCTCAGGGAAGGGGCGTGGTTTCATGAAAGTGGGTGGGGCTTAATTGGGTATGGTCAAAATAGACAGGGCCAAAAGGGGTGTGGTTTATTGGGTGTGGTCAGAGTGGGTGGGGCTTAATTGGGTGTGGTCTAAATGGGGTGTGGGTTATTGGGTGTGGTCAGAGTGGGTGGGGCTTAATTTGGGTGTGGTCTGAAGGGGGTGTGGGTTATTGGGTGTGGTCAGAGTGGGTGTGGCTAGAATGGGTGTGGTCTAAATGGGGTGTGGGTTATTGGGTGTGGTCAGAGTGGGTGTGGCTAGAATGGGTGTGGTCTAAATTGGGTGTGGGTTATTGGGTGTGGTCAGAGTGGGTGTGGCTTAATTGGGTGTGGTCTACATGGGGTGTGGGTTATTGGGTGTGGTCAGAGTGGGTGGGGCTTAATTGGTGTGGTCTAAATGGGGTGTGGGTTATTAATGGGTGTGGTCAGAGTGGGTGTGGCTTAATTGGGTGTGGTCTAAATGGGGTGTGGGTTATTGGGTGTGGTCAGAGTGGGTGGGGCTTAATTTGGGTGTGGTCTAAATGGGGTGTGGGTTATTGGGTGTGGTCAGAGTGGGTGGGGCTTAATTTGGGTGTGGTCTAAATGGGGTGTGGGTTATTTGGTGTGGTCAGAGTGGGTGGGGCTTAATTGGGTGTGGTCTAAATGGGGTGTGGGTCATTGGGTGTGGTCAGAGTGGGTGGGGCTTAATTGGGTGTGGTCTAAATGGGGTGTGGGTTATTGGGTGTGGTCAGAGTGGGTGGGGCTTAATTTGGGTGTGGTCTAAAGGGGGTGTGGGTTATTGGGTGTGGTCAGAGTGGGTGGGGCTTAATTTGGGTGTGGTCTAAATGGAGTGTGGGTTATTGGGTGTGGTCAGAGTGGGTGGGGCTTAATTTGGGTGTGGTCTAAATGGGGTGTGGGTTATTGGGTGTGGTCTAAATGGGGTGTGGGTTATTGGGTGTGGTCAGAGTGGGTGGGGCTTAATTTGGGTGTGGTCTAAATGGGGTGTGGGTTATTGGGTGTGGTCAGAGTGGGTGGGGCTTAATCGGGCGTGGTCTAAATGAGGTGTGGCTTTACGTTGTCAAAACGGGTGTGGCTCAACTGGGTGTGGCCATAACGGGTGTGGCCTAAAGGGGTGTGGCTTCATTGGGCGTGGCCCGCGGCGCAGCCCACGATTGGTTGGAGCTCCAAGCGGGCGGGGCTTAACATCACGTGCTTCAAACGGGGCGTGGCTTATCCGGGCGCGCCCGGGAGGGGGCGTGGCCTGCGAGGGCGTGTCCCAGCACTGTCGCCACGCCCGCGGCAGGTGGTGGTGGCCACCAACATCGCCGAGACCTCGGTGACCATCGACGGCATCGTGTACGTGCTGGACCCCGGCTTCTGCAAGCAGAAGAGCTACAGCGCCCGCACGGGCATGGAGTCCCTGGTGGTGACACCGTGCTCCAAGGTGGGTCACCTGCGTGACACCTGTGTGTCAGCTGTGACACCTGTGTGTCACCTGTGACACCTGTCAGCATGGTATTGTCATCTATTGTCACCTTATTGTCATTTATTGTCACCTTATTGTCACCTCCTGTGAGCGCCCGCACGGGCATGGAGTCCCTGGTGGTGACACCCTGCTCCAAGGTGGGTCACCTGTGTCACCTGTGTGACACACCTGGGACACCTGTGTGTCACCTGTGTGACACCTGTGACACCTGTCAGCATGGTATTGTCATCTATTGTCATCTATTGTCACCTGGTGTAACCTCTTGCGAGCGCCCGCACGGGCATGGAGTGCCTGGTGGTGACACCCTGCTCCAAGGTGGGTCACCTGCGTGACACCTGTGTGACACCTGTGTGACACCTGTGACACCTGTGTGACACCTGTGTGACACCTGTGACACGTGTGACACCTGTCAGCATGGTATTGTCACGTTATTGTCATTTATTGTCACCTTATTGTCACCTCCTGTGAGCGCCCGCACGGGCATGGAGTCCCTGGTGGTGACACCGTGCTCCAAGGTGGGTCACCTGTGTGACACCTGTGTGTCACCTGTGTCACCTGTGACACCTGTCAGCATGGTATTGTCACCTTATTGTCATCTATTGTCACCTGGTGTAACCCCTTGTGAGCGCCGCACGGGCATGGAGTCCCTGGTGGTGACACCCTGCTCCAAGGTGGGTCACCTGTGCGTCACCTGTGCGTCACCTGTGTGACACCTGTGTGACACCTGTGACACCTGTGACACCTTACTGCCATGCATTGTCATCTATTGTCACCCTATTGTCACCTCCTGTGAGCCCGCACGGGCATGGAGTCCCTGGTGGTGACACCGTGCTCCAAGGTGGGTCACCTGTGCGTCACCTGTGTCCCAGGTGTGTCCCAGGTGTGACAGGTGTCCCAGGTGTATCCCAGGTGTGTCCCAGGTGTGTGACAGGTGTGTCCCAGGTGTGTCCCAGGTGTCACAGGTGTGTCACAGGTGTCCCAGGTGTGACAGGTGTGTCCCAGGTGTGTCCCAGGTGTGTCACAGGTGTCCCAGGTGTGTCACAGGTGTGTCCCAGGTGTGTCACAGGTGTGTCCCAGGTGTCACAGGTGTGTGACAGGTGTGTCACAGGTGTGTCTCAGGTGTGTCCCAGGTGTCCCAGGTGTGTCCCAGGTGTCCCAGGTGTGTCCCAGGTGTATCACAGGTGTCACAGGTGTGTCACAGGTGTGTCACAGGTGTGTCACAGGTGTGACAGGTGTGTCACAGGTGTGACAGGTGTGTCCCAGGTGTGTCACAGGTGTGTCACAGGTGTGACACGTGTGACAGGTGTATCACAGGTGTATCACAGGTGTGACAGGTGTATCACAGGTGTATCACAGGTGTCACAGGTATGTCCCAGGTGTGTCACAGGTGTGTCACAGGTGTGTCCCAGGTGTGACAGGTGTGTCACAGGTGTGTCACAGGTGTGTCACAGGTGTGTCCCAGGTGTGACAGGTGTGTCCCAGGTGTGTCACAGGTGTGTGACAGGTGTGTCACAGGTGTGTCCCCGCCCCAGGCCTCAGCCAATCAGCGCGCGGGCCGCGCCGGCCGCGTGGCGCCCGGGAAGTGTTTCCGGCTCTACACGGCCTGGGCCTTCCAGCACGAGCTGGAGGAGACGGCGGTGCCCGAGATCCAGAGAGCCGACCTGGGGGCGCTGGTGCTGCTGCTCAAGAGCCTCGGTGGGCACTGGGAGGGACTGGGAGGGACTGGGAGGGACTGGGACAGACCTGGGGGCACTGGTGCTGCTGCTCAAGAGCCTCGGTGGGCACTGGGACAAACTGGGAGGGACTGGGAGGGACTGGGAGGGACTGGGAATGGAGTTAGGGGCACTGGGAGGGACTGGGAGGGACTGGGAGGGACTGGGGATGGAGTTATGGGCACTGGGATGGACTGGGAGGGACTGGGATGGACTGGGAGGGACTGGGGATGGAGTTATGGGCACTGGGAGAGACCTGGGGGCACTGGTGCTGCTGCTCAAGAGCCTCGGTGGGCACTGGGACAAACTGGGAGGGACTGGGGATGGAGTTATGGGCACTGGGACAAACTGGCAGGGACTGGGAGGGACTGGGAACGGAGTTAGGGGCACTGGGATGGACTGGGAGGGACTGGGGATGGAGTTAGGGGCACTGGGATGCACTGGGAGGGACTGGGAGGGACTGGGGATGGAGTTAGGGGCACTGGGAGGGACTGGGAGGGACTGGGGATGGAGCTATGGGCACTGGGAGGGACTGGGAGGGACTGGGAATGGAGCTATGGGTACTGGGAGGGACTGGGAGGGACTGGGAACGGAGTTATGGCCACTGGGATGGACTGGGAGGGACTGGGAGGGACTGGGAATGGAGTTAGGGGCACTGGGAACGGGGTTATGGGCACTGGGAGGGACTGGGAGGGACTGGGAATGGAGTAATGGACACTGGGATGGACTGGGAGGGACTGGGAGGCACTGGGAGGGACTGGGATGGACTGGGAGGGACTGGGAGGTACTGGGGATGGAGTTAGGGGCACTGGGAACGGAGTTATAGGCACTGGGATGGACTGGGAGGGACTGGGAGGGATTGGGAATGGAGTTATGGGCACTGGGATGGACTGGGAATGGAGCTATGGGCACTGGGAACGGAGTTATGGGCACTGGGATAGACTGGGAGGGACTGGGATGGACTGGGGATGGAGCTATGGGCACTGGGAACGGAGTTAGGGGCACTGGGAGGGACTGGGGATGGAGTTAGGGGCACTGGGGATGGAGTTATGGGCACTGGGAGGGACTGGGAGGGACTGGGACAGACCTGGGGGCGCTGGTGCTGCTGCTCAAGAGCCTCGGTGGGCACTGGGAGGGACTGGGAGGGACTGGGAATGGAGTCAGGGGCACTGGGATGGACTGGGAGGGACTGGGATGCACTGGGAATGGAGTTAGGGGCACTGGGAGGGACTGGGGACCCTGGGGTGGCCCAGGGGAGGTTGGGGACAGCCAGGTGACCCCGAGGTGTCCCCGAGGTGACCCCGAGATGTCCCCAGGGTGACCCCGAGGTGACCCCGAGGTGACCCCAAGTGACCCCGAGGTGTCCCCGAGATGTCCCCAGGGTGACCCCGAGGTGACCCCAGGGTGACCCCAGGGTGACCCCGTGGTGACCCCGCGGTGACCCCGAGGTGTCCCCAGGTATCAACGACCTGATCCACTTCGATTTCCTGGACCCTCCCCCCCACGAGACGCTGGTGCTGGCGCTGGAGCAGCTGTACGCGCTGGGGGCGCTGAACCACCTGGGCGAGCTCACCACGGTAAACTGGGAGCACTGGGATGGACTGGGAGGGACTGGGAATACTGGGAGGGACTGGGGAATGGGGAATGAACCACCCGAACCACCTGGGCGAGCTCACCACGGTGACTGGGAGCACTGGGAGGGACTGGGAGGGACTGGGGAATGGGGAATGAGCCACCTGAACCACCTGAACCACCTGGGCGAGCTGACCACGGTAACTGGGAGGGACTGGGAGCACTGGGAGGGACTGGGAGGGACTGGGGAATGGGGAATGAACCACCTGGGCGAGCTCACCACGGTGACTGGGAGCACTGGGAATACTGGGAGGGACTGGGAGGGACTGGGGAATGGGGAATGAACCACCTGAACCACCTGGGCAAGCTCACCACGGTAACTGGGATGGACTGGGATGGACTGGGAGGGACTGGGAATACTGGGAGGGACTGGGAGGGACTGGGGAATGGGGAATGAACCACCTGAACCACCTGGGCGAGCTCACCACGGTGACTGGGAGGGACTGGGAATACTGGGAATACTGGGAGGGACTGGGGAATGGGGAATGAACCACCCGAACCACCTGGGCGAGCTCACCACGGTAACTGGGATGGACTGGGATGGACTGGGAATACTGGGAGGGAATGGGGAATGGGGAGTGAACCACCTGGGCGAGCTCACCACGGTGACTGGGAGCACTGGGAGCACTGGGAATACTGGGATAGACTGGGGAATGGGGAATGAACCACCTGAACCACCTGGGCGAGCTCACCACGGTAATTGGGAGCACTGGGAATACTGGGAGGGACTGGGATGGACTGGGAGGGACTGGGGAATGGGGAATGAACCACCTGGGCGAGCTCATCACGGTGACTGGGAGCACTGGGAGGGACTGGGAGCACTGGGAGGGACTGGGGAATGGGGAATGAACCACCCAAAGCACCTGGGCGAGCTCACCAGGGTAACTGGGAGCACTGGGAGGGACTGGGAGGGACTGGGGAATGGGGAATGAACCACCTGGGCGAGCTGACCACGGTAACTGGGAGCACTGGGATGGACTGGGAGGGACTGGGAGCACTGGGAGCACTGGGAGGGACTGGAAGGGACTGGGGAATGGGGAGTGAACCACCTGAACCACCTGGGCGAGCTCAAAACGGTGACTGGGATGGACTGGGAGGGACTGGGAGGGACTGGGAATACTGGGATGGACTGGGGAATGGGGAATGAACCACCTGAACCACCTGGGCGAGCTCACCACGGTAACTGGGATGGACTGGGAGGGACTGGGAATACTGGGATGGACTGGGATGGACTGGGGAATGGGGAATGAACCACCTGAACCACCTGGGCGAGCTGACCATGGTGACTGGGATGGACTGGGAGGGACTGGGAGGGACTGGGAGGGACTGGGGAATGGGGAATGAACCACCTGAACCACCTGGGCGAGCTCACCACGGTGACTGGGATGGACTGGGAGCACTGGGAGGGACTGGGAGGGACTGGGATAGACTGGGGAATGGGGAGTGAACCACCTGGGCGAGCTCACTACGGTGACTGGGATGGACTGGGAGGGACTGGGATGGACTGGGGAATGGGGAATGGGGAATGGGGAATGAACCACCTGGGCGAGCTCACCACGGTGACTGGGATGGACTGGGAGGGACTGGGAGGGACTGGGAGGGACTGGGAGGGACTGGGGAATGGGGAATGAACCACCTGAACCACCTGGGCGAGCTCACCACGGTAACTGGGAGCACTGGGAGGGACTGGGAGGGACTGGGAGGGACTGGGGAATGGGGAATGAACCACCTGAACCACCTGGGTGAGCTCACCACGGTGACTGGGATGGACTGGGAATACTGGGAGGGACTGGGATGGACTGGGGAATGGGGAGTGAACCACCTGAACCACCTGGGCGAGCTCACCACGGTGACTGGGAGCACTGGGAGGGACTGGGAGGGACTGGGAGGGACTGGGGAGTGGGGAATGAACCACCCGAACCACCTGGGCAAGCTCACCACGGTAACTGGGATGGACTGGGAGGGACTGGGAGGGACTGGGGAATGGGGAATGGGGAGTGAACCACCTGGGCGAGCTCACTACGGTGACTGGGAGCACTGGGAGGGACTGGGAATACTGGGAGGGACTGGGATGGACTGGGGAATGGGGAATGAACCACCTGGGCGAGCTCACCACGGTAACTGGGATGGACTGGGATGGACTGGGAGGGACTGGGATGGACTGGGGAATGGGGAATGGGGAATGAACCACCTGAACCACCTGGGCGAGCTCACCACGGTAACTGGGAGCACTGGGAATACTGGGGAATGGGGAATGAACCACCTGGGCGAGCTCACCACGGTGACTGGGATGGACTGGGAATACTGGGAGGGACTGGGATGGACTGGGAGCACTGGGAGGGACTGGGAGGGACTGGGAGGGACTGGGGAATGGGGAATGAACCACCCGAACCACCTGGGCGAGCTCACCACGGTGACTGGGAGCACTGGGATGGACTGGGATGGACTGGGAGGGACTGGGATGGACTGGGAGGGACTGGGATGAACTGGGGGTGTCCCTGGGGGTGTCCCTGGTGGTCACTCTGTCCCTCTGTCCCCTCTGTCCGTCTGTCCGTCTGTCCCAGCTGGGCCGGCGCATGGCGGAGCTGCCGGTGGAGCCGATGTTGGCCAAGATGATCCTGGCGAGCGAGCAGTGAGTGACGCGCGTGTCCCCAAAGTGTCCCCAAAGCGTCCCCAAAGCGTCCCCAAGTGTCCCCAAAGTGTCCCCAAAGCGTCCCCAAGTGTCCCCAAAGTGTCCCCAAAGTGTCCCCAAAGTCTCCAGTGTCTCATCTCCCCTCAGTGTCCCCAATGTCCCCAATATCTCAGTTATGGCTGTACGGAGGAGGTGCTGACAGTGTCCCAAATGTCCCCTCAGTGTCCCCACTGTCCCCTCAGTGTCCCCTCAGTGTCCCCTCAGTGTCCCCAGTGTCCCCAATGTCCCCAATATCTCAGTTATGGCTGTACCGAGGAGGTTCTGGCAGTGTCCCCAATGTCCCCTCAGTGTCCCCAGTGTCCCCTCAGTGTCCCCAATGTCCCCAATGTCACAGGTACGGCTGCACTGAGGCGGTTCTGACGGTGGCCGCCATGCTGTCGGTGAACAACACCGTGTCCCCAATGTCCCCTCAGTGTCCCCACTGTCCCCTCAGTGTCCCCAATGTCCTCTCAGTGTCCCCAATGTCACAGGTACGGCTGTACCGAGGAGGTTCTGGCAGTGTCCCCAATGTCCCCTCAGTGTCCCCAATGTCCCCTCAGTGTCCCCACTGTCCCCAGTGTCCCCAATATCTCAGTTATGGCTGTACTGAGGAGGTTCTGGCAGTGTCCCCACTGTCCCCTCAGTGTCCCCAATGTCCCCTCAGTGTCCCCACTGTCACAGGTACGGCTGCACGGAGGAGGTGCTGACGGTGGCCGCCATGCTGTCGGTGAACAACGCCGTGTCCCCAATGTCCCCTCAGTGTCCCCAATGTCCCCTCAGTGTCCCCAGTGTCCCCAATGTCCCCAATATCTCAGTTATGGCTGTACGGAGGAGGTTCTGGCAGTGTCCCCAGTGTCCCCTCAGTGTCCCCACTGTCCCCTCAGTGTCCCCAATGTCACAGGTACGGCTGCACGGAGGAGGTTCTGGCAGTGTCCCCACTGTCCCCTCAGTGTCCCCACTGTCCCCTCAGTGTCCCCAATGTCACAGGTACGGCTGCACGGAGGAGGTTCTGGCAGTGTCCCCACTGTCCCCTCAGTGTCCCCACTGTCCCCTCAGTGTCCCCAATGTCACAGGTACGGCTGTACCGAGGAGGTTCTGGCAGTGTCCCCACTGTCCCCTCAGTGTCCCCAGTGTCCCCTCAGTGTCCCCTCAGTGTCCCCAATGTCACAGGTACGGCTGTACCGAGGAGGTTCTCACGGTGGCCGCCATGCTGTCGGTGAACAACGCCATGTCCCCACTGTCCCCTCAGTGTCCCCACTGTCCCCTCAGTGTCCCCACTGTCCCCAATATCTCAGTTATGGCTGCACGGAGGAGGTTCTGGCAGTGTCCCCAATGTCCCCTCAGTGTCCCCCATGTCCCCAATGTCCCCAATGTCTCTGTTATGGCTGTACAGAGGAGGTTCTGGCAGTGTCCCCACTGTCCCCTCAGTGTCCCCAATGTCCCCTCAGTGTCCCCAATGTCACAGGTACGGCTGCACGGAGGAGGTGCTGACGGTGGCCGCCATGCTGTCGGTGAACAACGCCGTGTCCCCACTGTCCCCTCAGTGTCCCCAATGTCTCAGTTATGGCTGTATGGAGGAGGTTCTGGCAGTGTCCCCACTGTCCCCTCAGTGTCCCCAGTGTCCCCTCAGTGTCCCCACTGTCCCCTCACAGGTACGGCTGCACGGAGGAGGTTCTCACGGTGGCCGCCATGCTGTCGGTGAACAACGCCGTGTTCTACCGGCCCAAGGACAAGGTGCTCCACGCCGACAGCGCCCGCGTGGCCTTCACCGTGCCCGGGGGCGACCACCTGGTGCTGCTCAACGTCTACAACCAGGTACGGGGACAGCGGGGACAGCGGGGACACTGGGGACAGTGGGGACAATGGGGACAATGGGGACAGTGGGGACAGCGGGGACACCAGGGACATTGGGGACAATGGGGGCATGGGGACAATGGGGACATTGGGGACACTGGGGACAATGGGGACAGTGGGGACAGCGGGGACAGCGGGGACATTGGGGACATTGGGGACAGGGGGACAATGGGGACATTGGGGACATTGGGGACAGTGGGGACACCAGGGACATTGGGGACAATGGGGACAGCGGGGACAGCGGGGACATTGGGGACAATGGGGGCATGGGGGACAGCTGGAACAGTGGGGACAGTGGGGACAGCGGGGACAATGGGGACACCAGGGACAATGGGGACATTGGGGACAGTGGGGACACTGGGGACATTGGGGGCGTGGGAACCTTGGGGACACTGGGGGGACATTGGGGACATTGAGGACCTTGGGGGCACTGGGGAGTTGAGGACATCAGGGACATGAGGGACATTGGGGACATCGGTGATATGGGGGGGAGATTTGGGGACATTGAAAGCTTGGGGACATTGGGGACATTGGGGACATTGGGGACATGGGGACATTGGTGACATGACAGCATGCAGCATCAGCACTGACCGTGTCCCTCTCTGTGTCCTTGTCCCCTCCGTGTGCCTCTGCCTGTGTGTCCCCAACGCTGTCCCCTCTTTGTCCCCAACGTCCCCAATGTCCCCCTGTGTCCCCAATGTCCCCCATCTCCAAATGTCCCCCATGCCCCTTGCTGTCCCCAATGTCCCCGCTGTCCCCCATGTCTCTGCTGTCCCCATGTCCCCCATGTCCCCAATGTCCCTGCTGTCCCCGCTGTCCCCAATGTCCCTGCTGTCCCCGCTGTCCCCAATGTCCCCAATGTCCCCCATCTCCCAATGTCCCCAATGTCCCCCATCTCCCAATGTCCCCTGTGTCCCCTGCTGTCCCCCATGTCCCCAATGTCCCCTGTGTGTCCCCAATATCCCCTGCTGTCCCCATCTCCCCACTGTCCCCAATGTCCCCATTGTCCCCCGTGTCCCCTGCTGTCCCCCATGTCCCCCATGTCCCCAATGTCCCTGCTGTCCCCTGCTGTCCCCAATGTTCCGTGTCCCCAATGTCCCCCATATCCCCCATGTCCCTGCTGTCCCCCATGTCCCCCCCGTCCCCAATGTCCCCCCTGTCCCCTGCTGTCCCCCATCTCCCCTGCTGTCCCCCATGTCCCCAATGTCCCTGCTGTCCCCTGCTGTCCCCAATGTCCCCCCTGTCCCCAATGTCCCCTATCTCCCCGCTGTCCCCCATCTCCCAATGTCCCCAATCCCCCCTGTGTCCTCATTGTCCCCCATGTCCCCAATGTCCCCGCTGTCCCCCTTTGTCCCCGCTGTCCCCCCGTGTCCCCTCTGTCCCCGCGGGCAGTGGGTGGCCAGCGGGCACTCCCTGCAGTGGTGCTACGAGCACTTTGTGCAGGCGCGCTCCCTGCGCCGGGCGCGCGACGTGCGGGAGCAGCTGCAGGGGCTGATGGAGCGCGTGGAGATCGCGCCGTCCTCGTGCGGGGGCAACCTGGACCTGGTGCGCAAGGTAGAGCCCGAAATATCGCCCAAAATACACCCAAAATATCCCCAAAACCCCTGCCAAAATAGCCCAAAATATTCACAAAATAATCCACGAAATAGCAGCAAAATATCCCCCCAGTCACGTCTCAGCCCCGTCCTCGTGCGGGGGGAAGCTGGAGCTGGTGCGCAAGGTAGAGCCCAAAATACCGCCCAAAATACACCCAAAACATCCCCAAAACCCCTGCCAAAATATCCCAAAATATTCACAAAATATCAGCAAAATATCCCCCCAGTCACACCTCAGCCCCATCCTCGTGCGGGGGCAACCTGGACCTGGTGCGCAAGGTAGAGCCCAAAATGCCACCAAAACCACCCCAAAACCCCTGCCAAAATATCCCGAAATATTCACAAAACAGCCCCCAAAATATCCCAAAATATTCAGAAAATAATCCACAAAATATCAGCAAAATATCCCCCCGGTCACGTCTCAGCCCCGTCCTCGTGCGGGGGCAACCTGGACCTGGTGCGCAAGGTAGAGCCCAAAATGTCCCAAAATACACCCAAAATATCCCCAAAGTCCCTGCCAAAATATCCCAAAATATTCACAAAATTATCCACGAAATATCAGCAAAACATCCCCCCGGTCACGTCTCAGCCCTGTCCTCGTGCGGGGGCAACCTGGACCTGGTGCGCAAGGTAAAGCCCAAAATATCGCCCAAACAGCCCCAAAACCCCTGCCAAAATACCCTAAAATATTCACAAAACAGCCCCCAAAATATCCCAAAATATTCATAAAATATCCCGAAATATTCAGAAAATAATCCACAAAATATCAGCAAAATATCCCCCCAGTCACGTCTCAGTCCCATCCTCATGTGGGGCAACCTGGACCTGGTGCGCAAGGTAGAGCCCGAAATGTCCCAAAATACACCCAAAATATCCCCAAAACCCCTGCTAAAATAGCCCAAAATATTCACAAAATATCAGCAAAATATCCCCCCGGTCACGTCTCAGCCCCGTCCTCGTGCGGGGGCAACCTGGACCTGGTGCGCAAGGTAGAGCCCAAAATGTCCCAAAATACACCCAAAATATCCCCAAAACCCCTGCCAAAATATCCCAAAATATTCACAAAACAGCCCCCAAAATATCCCAAAATATTCATAAAATATCCCGAAATATTCACAAAATTATCCACGAAATATCAGCAAAACATCCCCCCGGTCACGTCTCAGCCCCATCCTCGTACAGGGGGAAGCTGGACCTGGTGCGCAAGGTAGAGCCCGAAATATCGCCCAAATCACCCCAAAATATCCCCGAAACCTCTGCCAAAATATCCCAAAATATTCACAAAATATCAGCAAAACATCCCCCCGGTCACGTCTCAGCCCCGTCCTCGTGCGGGGGCAACCTGGACCTGGTGTGCAAGGTAGAGCCCAAAATACCGCCCAAAATACACCCAAAATATCCCCAAAACCCCTGCCAAAATATCCCAAAATATTCACAAAACAGCCCCCAAAATATCCCAAAATATTCCCGAAATATTCAAAAAATAATCCACGAAATATCAGCAAAATATCCCCCCAGTCACATCTCAGCCCCGTCCTCGTGCGGGGGCAACCTGGACCTGGTGCGCAAGGTAGAGCCCAAAATACCGCCCAAACCAGCCCCAAAATATCCCCAAAACCCCTGCCAAAATATCCCAAAATATTCACAAAACAGCCCCCAAAATATCCCAAAATATTCATAAAATATCCCGAAATATTCACAAAATTATCCACGAAACATCAGCAAAACATCCCCCCGGTCACGTCTCAGCCCCATCCTCGTACAGGGGGAAGCTGGACCTGGTGCGCAAGGTAGAGCCCAAAATATCCCGCAAACCACCCCAAAACCCCTGCCAAAATATCCCAAAATATTCACAAAACAGCCCCCAAAATATCCCAAAATATTCATAAAATATCCTGAAATATTCACAAAATTATCCACAAAATATCAGCAAAATATCCCCCCAGTCACGTCTCAGCCCCGTCCTCGTGCAGGGGCAACCTGGACCTGGTGCGCAAGGTAAAGCCCAAAATACCACCCAAACCACCCCGAAAGCCCTGCCGAAATATCCCAAAATATTCACAAAACAGCCCCCAAAATATCCCAAAATATTCCCGAAATATTCACAAAATTATCCACGAAACATCAGCAAAACATCCCCCCGGTCACGTCTCAGCCCCATCCTCGTGCGGGGGCAACCTGGACCTGGTGCGCAAGGTAGAGCCCGAAATACCGCCCAAACCACCCCGAAATATCCCCAAAACCCCTGCCAAAATATCCCAAAATATTCACAAAACAGCCCCCAAAATATCCCAAAATATTCCGAAATATTCACAAAATGTCCCGAAATATTCACAAAATATCCCCAAAACAGCCCCCAAATATCCCCCCAAACATCCCCCCAAATGTCCCCCAAAATATCCACTGATCCCAGTGCCTTCCAGTGCCTCCCAGTCCCAATCCCAGTATATCCCAGTGCCCTCCCAGTATATCCCAGTCCCTCCCAGTGCCCTTCCAGTCCCTCCCAGTCCATCCCAGTGACACTGTCCCCTCTCTGTGTCCCCCCCAGGCCATCACAGCCGGGTTCTTTTACCACACCGCTCGCCTGGCGCGGGGCGGGTACCGATCCCAGTGCATCCCAGTATATCCCAGTGTATCCCAGTCCATCCCAGTGCCCTCCCAGTACATCCCAGTGACACTGTCCCCTCTCTGTGTCCCCTCCAGGCCATCACAGCGGGGTTCTTTTACCACACGGCGCGCCTGGTGCGGGGCGGGTACCGATCCCAGTGCCCTCCCAGTGCCCTCCCAGTCCATCCCAGTATATCCCAGTGATTCCCAGTCCCTCCCAGTGACACTGTCCCCTCTCTGTGTCCCCCCCAGGCCATCACAGCGGGATTTTTTTACCACACGGCTCGCCTGGCGCGGGGCGGGTACCGATCCCAGTGCCCTCCCAGTCCATCCCAGTGATTCCCAGTATATCCCAGTGCCATCCCAGTGCCCTCCCAGTCCATCCCAGTGCCCTCCCAGTCCCTCCCAGTATATCCCAGTCCATCCCAGTGACACTGTCCCCTCTCTGTGTCCCCCCCAGGCCATCACAGCCAGGTTTTTTTACCACACCGCTCGCCTGGCGCGGGGCGGGTACCGATCCCAGTGCATCCCAGTATATCCCAGTGCATCCTCCCAGTCTATCCCAGTCCATCCCAGTGACACTGTCCCCATTCCTGTCCCCTCCAGGCCATCACAGCCGGGTTCTTTTACCACACGGCGCGCCTGGCGCGGGGCGGGTACCGATCCCAGTCCATCCCAGTATATCCCAGTATATCCCAGTGCCCTCCCAGTGTATCCCAGTCCCTCCCAGTCCCTCCCAGTCCATCCCAGTGACACTGTCCCCTCTCTGTGTCCCCCCCAGGCCATCACAGCCGGGTTCTTTTACCACACGGCGCGCCTGGCGCGGGGCGGGTACCGATCCCAGTGCCATCCCAGTATATCCCAGTATATCCCAGTGCCATCCCAGTCCCTCCCAGTCCATCCCAGTCCATCCCAGTGACAGTGTCCCCATTCCTGTCCCCCCCAGGCCATCACAGCGGGATTTTTTTACCACACGGCGCGCCTGGCGCGGGGCGGGTACCGCACGGTGAAGCACCAGCAGCCCGTGTTCATCCACCCCAACAGCGCCCTGTTCTCGCTGCAGCCCCGCTGGGTGCTCTACCACGAGCTGGTGTGCACCTCCAAGGAGTTCATGAGACAGGTGGGGACACCTTGGGGACATGGGGACACCCTGGGGACAGCTGGGGACACTGTGGGGGCATGGCAGGGACACGGGGACACAGGGCAGTGTGGGTATGGGGACACGCTGGGTGCTCTGCCACGAGCTGGTGTGCACCTCCAAGGAGTTCATGAGACAGGTGGGGACACCTTGGGGACACCTTGGGGACACCACGGGGACACTGTGGGCATGGCAGGGACATGGGGACACCTTGGGGACACTGTGGGGGCACAGGGACACAGGGCAGTGTGGGTATGGGGACACGCTGGGTGCTCTACCACGAGCTGGTGTGCACCTCCAAGGAGTTCATGAGACAGGTGGGGACACCTTGGGGACACCTTGGGGACACTTTGGGGACACCTTGGGGACACCACGGGGACACTGTGGGCATGGCAAGGACGTGGGGACAACTTGGGGACACCATGGGGACACCCTGGGGACACTGTGGGGACATGGCAGGGACATGGGGACACCCTGGAGACACCTTGGGGACACTTTGGGGACACCTTGGGGACACTGTGGGCATGGCAAGGATGTGGGGACACCCTGGGGACACCTTGGGGACACCCTGGGGACACAGAACAGGGGTCCAGGGTGGGTACGGGGACACAAGGGACACAACTCCAGGGTGACAAAGCAGTGACCCCAAGCCACCATCGCCATCCCCAGGTGTCCTTGGCTGTCCTTAGGGATGTCCCCAGGTGTGACAGGTGTGTCCCCAGGTGTGTCCCCAGGTGTGTGACAGGCGTGTCCTTGTCCCCAGGTGATCGAGATCGACAGCTCGTGGCTGCTGGAGGTGGCCCTGGCTGTCCTTAGGGGTGTGATAGGTGTGACAGCTGTCTGTAGGGATGTCCCCAGGTGTGTCCCAGGTGTGTCCCCAGGTGTGTGACAGGCGTGTCCTCGTCCCCAGGTGATGGAGATCGACAGCTCGTGGCTGCTGGAGGTGGCCCTGGCTGTCCCTGGCTGTCATTAGGGGTGTCCCCAGGTGTGACAGGTGTGACACAGGTGTGACAGGTGTGTCCCCAGGTGTGTCCCAGGTGTGTGACAGGCGTGTCCTCGTCCCCAGGTGATCGAGATCGACAGCTCGTGGCTGCTGGAGGTGGCCCTGGCTGTCCCTAGGGGTGTGATAGGTGTCCCCAGGTGTGACAGGTGTATCACAGGTGTCCCCAGGTGTGTCCCAGGTGTGTCACAGGCGTGTCCTCGTCCCCAGGTGATCGAGATCGACAGCTCCTGGCTGTCCTTAGGGGTGTGATAGGTGTCCCCAGGTGTTACAGGTGTGACAGGTGTGTCCCCAGGTGTGTCCCAGGTGTGTGACAGGCGTGTCCTTGTCCCCAGGTGATCGAGATCGACAGCTCGTGGCTGCTGGAGGTGGCCCTGGCTGTCCCTAGGGGTGTGATAGGTGTCCCCAGGTGTGACACAGGTGTCCCCAGGTGTATCACAGGTGTCCCCAGGTGTGTGACAGGCGTGTCCTCGTCCCCAGGTGATCGAGATCGACAGCTCCTGGCTGTCCTTAGGGGTGTGATAGGTGTCCCCAGGTGTATCACAGGTGTCCCCAGGTGTCCCCAGGTGTTACAGGTGTGTCCCCAGGTGTGTCCCAGGTGTGTGACAGGCGTGTCCTCGTCCCCAGGTGATCGAGATCGACAGCTCGTGGCTGCTGGAGGTGGCCCCCCATTATTACCAGGCCAAGGAGCTCGAGGACGGCAGCGGCCGCAAAATGCCCAAGAAAGCCGGGAAATCGCGCGAGGAGCTGGGCTGACCCCCCCGGGGGACATTTGGGGACATTTTGGGACATTTGGGGACATTTTGGGGACAGCCCAATACAGCCCCCCCCCAGCCCACGCTCGGTGTCACCGCCGCCGTCCCCGCGTCACCGCCGCTCCTTTATTCTGTACATTAATTTAAGGGATGGGGAGGGGACATCGGGGACACGGGTGACAAAGGGGGGGGGGGAGGGGACACAGGTGACAAAGGTGGGGGGGGAGGGGACACAGGTGTCCCTGTCACCTCCTCTCGGTGTCGGTGGTGGCGTCAGTGCCGGGCCAGCGCCACCGCCAGCGCCGCGGCCACCAGCAGCTTCTTGGGCTCGGGGACGGCCGTGGGGGCTGGCATCAGCTGGGGAGGGGACACCAAAGTGTCACCAAGGTGGCACCAAAGTGTCACCGAGGTGGCACCGAGGTGGCACTGAGGTGGCCCCAGGTGTGCCCAGGTGTGCCCGGACTCACCTTGTCCACGCGGTGGCAGCGGATGAGCCCCTGGGAGTTGAGGAAGAAGGTGGAGAGGGCGTCGTAGGACCTGGGGGGACACCGGGGGGGGACGTTGGGGACATCGGGGTGGCACTGAGCCCGCTGGGGGTGACACGGGGGTGGCACAGGTGTGGCACAGGTGGGTCTGGGGGTGACACAGGGGTGGCACAGGTGTGACAGGGGGTGACACAGTGTGGCACAGGGGTGACAGGGGGTGACACAGGAGTGACACAGGTGTGACACAGGTGTGACAGGAGGTGACACAGGGGTGGCATGGGTGTGGCACAGGTGGGTCTGGGGGTGACAGGGTGACACAGGGGTGGCACAGGTGTGACAGGTGGGTCTGGGGGTGGCACAGGTGTGACAGGTGTGACAGGGGGTGACACAGGGGTGGCACAGGTGGGTCTGGGGGTGGCACAGGGGTGGCACGGGTGTGGCACAGGTGGGTCTGGGGGTGACACAGGGGGTGACACAGGTGTGTCACTGAGTGCGGCAGGTGCCACTTGTCCTGGTGGTACAAGGGGGTGGCACAGGGGGGTGACACAGTGACAATGGGGGATGGCAGGGTGTGACACAGGTGTGGCACAGGTGTGACAGGGGGTGACACAGGTGTGTCACTGAGTGCAGCAGGTGCCACTTGTCCTGGTGGCAGAAGGAGGTGACACAGAGACAATGAGGAGTGACACAGGGGTGGCACAGGAGTGACAGGGGGTGACACAGGAGTGACACAGGAGTGACACAGGTGTGTCACTGAGTGCAGCAGGTGCCATTTGTCCTGGTGGCAGAAGGAGGTGACACAGGGAGTGACACAGGGGATGACACAAGGTGACACAGGTGTGACAGAGAGTGGCACAGTGACAATGAGGGGTGACACAGGTGTGCCCCAGGTGTGCCCTCACCTGAGCAGGGTCCGTTTGTCGCGGCGGTACCAGCGCAGCAGCAGCAGGTGCAGGGGCAGTGACACGGGGGTGGCACAGGGATGGCACAGGGTGACACAGGGGGTGACACAGTGACAATGAGGGGTGCCCCAGGTGTGCCCTCACCTGAGCAGGGTCCGTTTGTCGCGGCGGTACCAGCGCAGCAGCAGCAGGTGCAGGGGCAGCCCCGTCAGGCGCCACCGCGCCCGCACGCTCCAATCCTCCGGGTGCCGCGTCAGCGCCAGCACCTCCAGCCTGAGGCTGGCAAAGTAACCCCAGGCCAGGGCCCGGCACAGCGCCAGCGCCACGGCGTACATGGCCCGGCCCCTGGGGACACGGGGACACGGGACAGTGTCATTGTCACACATTGTCACCTCCCTGTGCCACCCCGACACTGCCATTGTCACCCACTGTCACCCACTGTCACTGCCCGGCACAGCGCCAGCGCCACGGCGTACATGGCCCGGCCCCTGGGACACGGGGACACGGGACAGTGTCATTGTCATCCATTGTCACCCACTGTCACCCACTGTCACCTCCCTGTGACACCCTGGCACTGCTACCGTCACCCACCATCGCCCACTGTCACTGCCCGGCACAGCGCCACAGCCACCACGGCGTACACGGCCCGGCCCCTGGGGACACGGGGACAGTGTCATTGTCACCCACTGTCACCCATTGTCACCTCCCTGTGCCACCCTGACACTGCCATTGTCACCCACTGTCACCTCCCTGTGCCACCCCGACACTGCCATTGTCACCCACCATCACCCACTGTCACTGCCCGGCACAGCGCCAGCGCCACAGCGTACATGGCCCGGCCCCTGGGACACGGGGACAGTGTCATTGTCACCCATTGTCACCCATTGTCACCCACTGTCACCCAATGTCACTGCCCTGCACAGCGCCAGCGCCACGGCGTACATGGCCCGGCCCCTGGGGACACGGGACAGCGTCATTGTCACCTCCCTGTGACACCCCAACACTGCCATTGTCACGCATTGTCACCCACTGTCACCTCCCTGTGCCACCCCATTACTGCCCTGTGCCACCCCGACACTGCCATTGTCACCCATTGTCACCCACTGTCACTGCCCGGCACAGCGCCAGCGCCACGGCGTACATGGCCCGGCCCCTGTGACACGGGACAGCGTCATTGTCACACATTGTCACCCATCGTCACCCATTGTCACCTCCCTGTGACACCCTGACACTGCCCTGTGCCACCCTGACACTGCTACCGTCACCCACTGTCACCCACTGTCACTGCCCGGCACAGCGCCAGCGCCACGGCGTACATGGCCCGGCCCCTGGGGACACGGGACAGTGTCATTGTCACCCATTGTCACCCATTGTCACCTCCCTGTGCCACCCCATTACTGCCCTGTGCCACCCTGACACTGCCATTGTCACCCACCATCGCCCACTGTCACTGCCCGGCACAGCGCCAGCGCCACGGCGTACATGGCCCGGCCCCTGGGGACACGGGGACACGGGACAGTGTCATTGTCACCCATTGTCACCTCCCTGTGCCACCCTGACACTGCCACTGTCACCCACTGTCACCCACTGTCACTGCCCGGCACAGCGCCAGCGCCACGGCGTACATGGCCCGGCCCCTGTGACCACGGGGACAGGGTCATTGTCACCCATTGTCACCCATTGTCACCCACTGTCACCTCCCTGTGCCACCCCGACACTGCTACTGTCACCCATTGTCACCCACTGTCACCTTCCCAGGGCCACCCTGCGGGGACAGGGCTGGCTGTCCCCATGACTGTCCCCAGTGTCCCCATTGTCCCCTCGGTGTCCCCATTGTCCCCTCGGTGTCCCCACTGTCACCCACCGCGTGTGCAGGTGCAGGTGCTGTTACTGACCCCCCCCAGCGTCCCCATTGTCCCCTCAGTGTCCCCATTGTCCCCAATGTCCCCTCAGTGTCCCCATTGTCCCCAATGTCCCCTCAGTGTCCCCATTGTCCCCAGTGTCCCCATTGTCCCCTCAGTGTCCCCATTGTCCCCAACGTCCCCTCGGTGTCCCCACTGTCCCCAATGTCCCCTCGGTGTCCCCAATGTCCCCTCAGTGTCCCCACTGTCCCCAATGTCCCCCCATTGTCCCCAATGTCCCCTCAGTGTCCCCTCAGTGTCCCCAATGTCCCCCCATTGTCCCCAATGTCCCCCCAGCGTCCCCAATGTCCCCTCATTGTCCCCATTGTCCCCAATGTCCCCTCAGTGTCCCCATTGTCCCCAATGTCCCCCCATTGTCCCCAATGTCTCCTCAGTGTCCCCATTGTCCCCAATGTCCCCTCGGTGTCCCCTCAGCGTCCCCATTGTCACCCACCGCGTGTGCAGGTGCAGGTGCTGGCACTGATCCCCCCATTGTCCCCACTGTCCCCTCAGTGTCCCCAATGTCCCCCCAGTGTCCCCAGTGTCCCCTCAGTGTCCCCAGTGTCCCCTCAGTGCCCCCATTGTCCCCATTGTCCCCTCAGTGTCCCCTCAGTGTCACCCACCGCGTGTGCAGGTGCAGGTGCTGTTACTGACCCCCCCAGTGTCCCCAATGTCCCCTCAGTGTCCCCAATGTCCCCAGTGTCACCCACCGCGTGTGCAGGTGCAGTTACTGACCCCCCTCAGTGTCCCCAATGTCCCCTCGGTGTCCCCAGTGTCCCCAATGTCCTCTCAGTGTCCCCATTGTCCTCTCAGTGTCCCCATTGTCCCCAATGTCCCCTCAGTGTCCCCAATGTCCCCAATGTCCCCTCAGTGTCCCCAATGTCCCCTTGGTGTCCCCAGCGTCCCCTCAGTGTCCCCAATGTCCCCACTGTCACCCACCGTGTGTGCAGGTGCAGGTGCTGGCACTGGCCCCCCCAGTGTCCCCACTGTCCCCTCAGTGTCCCCATTGTCCTCTCAGTGTCCCCAATGTCCTCTCAGTGTCCCCAATGTCCCCAGTGTCACCCACCGCGTGTGCAGGTGCAGGTGCTGGCACTGGAACTCCATGTCGGGCGCGTACAGGCCGTAGTCCGGGATCTTCAGGAAGAAATTGGGGAGCTGTGGGAAGGGGGGGACACACGGGGGTCAGCGGGGTCACTGTCACCCCCCCGGGGTCACTGTCACCCCCATGGGGTCACTGTCACCTCCATGGGGTCACTGTCACCTCCATGGGGTCACTGTCACCTCCCCGAGGTCACTGTCACCTCCATGGGGTCACTGTCACCCCCTCAGGGTCACTGTCACCCCCATGGGGTCACTGTCACCTCCCCGGGGTCACTGTCACCCCCTCGGGGTCACTGTCACCCCCCCGGGGTCACTGTCACCTCCCCAGAGTCACTGTCACCTCCTCGGGGTCACTGTCACCTCCTCGGGGTCACTGTCACCTCCACGGGGTCACTGTCACCCCCTCGGGGTCACTGTCACCCCCACGGGGTCACTGTCACCCCCACAGAGTCACTGTCACCCCCTCGGGGTCACTGTCACCCCTCCGGGGTCACTGTCACCTCCCCAGGGTCACTGTCACCTCCATGGGTCACTGTCACCTCCTCGGGGTCACTGTCACCCCCACGAGGTCACTGTCACCCCCTCGGGGTCACTGTCACCTCCATGGGGTCACTGTCACCTCCCCAGAGTCACTGTCACCCCCATGGGGTCACTGTCACCTCCATGGGGTCACTGTCACCCCCCCAGTCCTGTCCCACCCCCTTTTCCCATCAATCCCCCACCATTTTGTCACCCCCCTCCCCATTTTGTCACCCCCTCCCCAATCTGTCACCAATTCTCCATTTCTGTCACCCCCCATTTTGTCCCCCCCCCCCTCCCTGGGCCATTTTGTCACCCCCTGCCCATTTTGTCACCCCCTCCCCAGTGTCCCCAGTGCTGTCACCACACCCCCATCTTGTCCCCCCCTCCCCATTTTATCCCTGTCTCCATTTGTGCCCCCTCCCCATTCTGCCCCCCCTGTCCCCAAGGTGTCCCCAAGGTGTCCCCCAGGTGTCCCCAAGCTGTCACCTCGTGCCGCAGCCGCTCGTGCATGCTGGCCAGGTGCTCCTCCATGCTCGGGGGGTTCCCCCAGGTGTCCCCATTCTGTCCCCCATGTCCCCCCATGTCCCCAAGGTGTCTGCATTTTGTCCCCCCATGTCCCCAAGGTATCCCCAGGTGTCCCCAGGTGTCCCCAGGTGTGTCACCTCGTGCCGCAGCCGCTCGTGCATGCTGGCCAGGTGCTCCTCCATGCTCGGGGGGTTCCTCTGGGGGTTCCCCATTTTATCCCCCCGTGTCCCCAGGTGTCCCCCCGTGTCCCCATGTCCCCCCAAGCTGTCACCTCGTGCCGCAGCCGCTCGTGCATGCTGGCCAGGTGCTCCTCCATGCTCGGGGGGTTCCTCTGGGGGTTCCCCCCGCCGCCCCCCGGGGGGCTGCCCGGGCTGGGGGGGGGTCCCAGCAGCAGCCGCGCCCCCAGGCCGGGCTCGGTGTCCCCGCTGTCCCCGCTGTCCCTGTCGCTGTCCCTGCTGTCCCCGCTGTCCCTGACGGCGATGTCGTCCTCGCGCCGCCCGTCCACCGTGGTCACCGGAGCCCCCCCGAGCCCCTGCAGCCCCCGCGGGGCCGGCCCGGGGGTCCCGGGGGGCCGGGGGGGGCAGCGCGGGGGGGGCAGCAGCGCCAGGGCCGGGCCCGGCACCAGCGGGGGCTCCAGGTCCTGGAAATTGGGGGGGAAAATGGGGAATTTAGGGGGGAAAGCGGGGGTAAAAATGGGGAATTTAGGGGGGTAAAAATGGGGAATTTAGGGGGAAAAATGGGAATTTGGGGGGGTAAAAATGGGGAATTTAGGGGGGAAAAATGGGGAATTTAGGGGGGAAAAAATGGGAATTTGGGGGGGTAAAAATGGGGAATTTGGGGGGGGAAATGGGGAATTTAGGGGGGAAAAATGGGGATTTGGGGGGGTAAAAATGGGGAATTTGGGGGGGGAAATGGGGAATTTAGGGGGGGTAAAAATGGGGAATTTAGGGGGGAAAAATGGGGAATTTAGCGGGGGGAAACGCAGAATTTTAGGGGGGAAAAATGGGGAAATTCAGGTTGGGGGACAAAGGGAATTTGGGGGGGAAAGGGGAATTTGGGGCAGATTCGGGGGGGGGAAAGGGGATTTGGGGGGGGGGGAAATGGGATTTAGGGGGGAAACGGGAATTTGGGGGAGAAAAATGGAATTTGGGGGGAAAAAAGAATTTGGGAGGGGAAAAGGGGAATTTTTTTGGGGGAAAGGGTAATTTTAAGGGGGAAAAAGGGGAATTTGGGGCTGGGGCATTGACGGAGCACCCAGGGGTGGGATTGGGTCATTCAAGGGGGGGTTTACACTGTGGGAAACGGGATTTTTATCGATTCTGGGAGGGTTTGCCCCATTTTTGGAGGGATTTGTGCCATGGAAAAGGGAACTGTCCCAATTTTGGGAGGATTTGCCACATGGAAAATTGAGATTTTAACGATTTGAGGGGGATTTGTCCCGTTTTGGGAGATTTTTCCCATTTGGTTCCCACCAGGGACCCCCCGGCACGAAGCCACGCCCCCAGCGTGAACGCGCTCGCAATTTGCATAACCACGCCCCGCCAGCGGCAAAACCGAAACTATTTAAGGTGGTTATTTACATAACCACGCCCCGTTACCGGCAAAGCGAAACTATTTAAGGATGCTCATTTGCATAACCACGCCCAGCCTCAATTTTAAACGTAACCCTCTATCTGTATGTCCCCGCCCACCCACCGCTCATTATTTGCATAAATAATATTCCCAAAACAACCCGCGCCTCAATTTGCATAGCCCCGCCCATCCCCGGCGCCCACAACCGTCGCTATTTACATAACCCCACCCACTCTGCGGCGCTATTTGCATAGCCCCGCCC
This sequence comes from Passerculus sandwichensis, assembly GCA_031885435.1. Lineage (NCBI taxonomy): Eukaryota > Metazoa > Chordata > Aves > Passeriformes > Passerellidae > Passerculus > Passerculus sandwichensis. The sequence continues at coordinate 7,032,525 of CM063163.1, read as the reverse complement.
CCGCCTCTTCCCCCTCAGCGCTCTCCCCTCACCTGCAGCCGCGCTCGGTAGCGGCGGCGCGGCGGGGCCGGCCCGGGAGGCGCTGCCGCGGCTGCCGGAGCCCAGGCGCGGCCGGGCCGGAGGCGGACGGCGGCGCTGACGGTGGCGGTGACGTGCCGGTACATGGCGGCGCCGGTGTCCCCTCGCTGTCCCCTCGCTGTCCCCGCTCGGCGCTGCCGCCGCTTTTCTCCCCTCACGGCGGCCTCTCGCTCTGCGCCTGCGCGGGCCGCGCGCGCGCTTCCCGCCCCCCCCCCCCGCCGCCTCACCGCAACGCGCCTGCGCAGAGCGCGGGAAGGTGACCCAGAGCCGGTTGCGCATGCGCACTGACGCCGCGCCGGTCCCGCCCACCCGTAGTTCATTCAAGAGGGAGAAAAGGGGCGGAGCCAAGCTGCGACAGCCAATAGGAAGCGCCGCTCCCCCGCTCGGAGGCGTGGCTATGCCCATATATGGGCAAAGTCGCAGCTAAACCACGCCCACACCCGGAAGAGACGTCAATCAGGAGCCGAAGTCGCCGATTTTATTGAAATGTCCCCAAAAAACGAGCGGGGCGGGGGAGGGGGCGGCACCCCCCGGGGCCGGGCGGGGGGGGGAGGGGCACCCACGGGGCGGGAACCGGTTCCCAGTTGGGTGATGAGGCAGGAGCCGGTCGCGGTGGGGCGGAAACTGGTTCCCAGTAAGGCAGGAATCCATTCCCAGTTGGGTTATGGGGCGGGAACTGGTTCCAGTTGGGTTATGAGGTGGGAACTGGTTCCCAGTGAGGCAGGAATCCATTCCCAGTTGGGTTATGGGGCAGAAACTGGTCCCAGTTGGGTTATGGGGTGGGAACTGGTTCCCAGTGAGGCTTCCAGTGGGATAGGAACTGGTCCCGGTTGGGTTATGGGGCAGGCACTGGTTCCCAGTTGGGTTATGGGGTGGGAACTGGTCCCAGTTGGGTTACTGGGTTCCCAGTAGGGCAGGAATCCATTCCCAGTGGGGTTATAGGGCAGGCACTGGTTCCCAGTATAGCAGGAGTCCATTCCCAGTTGGGTTATGGGGTGAGAACTGGTTCCAGTAGGGCAGGCACTGGTTCCCAGTTGGGTTACTGGGTTCCCAGTATGACAGGAGTCCATTCCCAGTGGGGTTATGGGGCAGGAACTGGTCCCAGTGGGGTGGAAACTGGTTCCCAGTATAGCAGGAACTGGTCCCAGTTGGGTTACTGGTTCCCAGTAGGGCAGGAATCCATTCCCAGTTGGGTTGTGGGGCGGGAACTGGTCCCAGTGGGGCAGGAACTGGTTCCCAGTTGGGTTACTGGGTTTCCAGTAGGATGGGAACTGGTTCCAGTAGGGCTGTGGGGCAGGAACTGGTTCCCAGTATGACAGGAGTCCATTCCCAGTGGGGTTATGGGGTGTGAACTGGTACCAGTGGGGTGGAAACTGGTTCCCAGTTGGGTTATGGGGTGGGAACTGGTTCCCAGTATAGCAGGAACTGGTTCCCAGTGGGGTGGGAACCGGTTCCCAGTGAGGTTATGGGGCAGAAACTGGTTCCCAGTTGGGTTACTGGGTTCCCAATAGGGCAGGAATCCATTCCCAGTGAGGTTACGGGGCAGGAACCAGTTCCCAGTTGGGTTATGGGGCAGGCACTGGTTCCCAGTAGGGTTATGGGGTGGGAACTGGTCCCAGTTGGGTTACTGGGTTCCCAGTAGGGCAGGAACTGGTTCCCAGTTGGGTTACTGGGTTCCCAGTATAGCAGGAACTGGTTCCCAGTTGGGTTACTGGGTTCCCAGTAGGGCAGGAGTCCATTCCCAGTTGGGTTATGGGGTGTGAACTGGTCCCAGTGGGGCAGGAACCGCTTCCCAGTATAGCAGGAACTGGTTCCCAGTTGGGTTGTGGAGCAGGAACTGGTCCCAGTGGGGTGGAAACTGGTTCCCAGTATAGCAGGAACTGGTTCCCAGTTGGGTTACGGGGTGTGAACTGGTCCCAGTGGGGTCGAAACTGGTTCCCAGTAGGGCAGGCACTGGTTCCCAGTTGGGTTATGGGGCAGGAACTGGTTCCAGTGGGGTGGAAACTGGTTCCCAGTATAGCAGGAACTGGTTCGCAGTTGGGTTATGGGGTGGGAACTGGTCCCAGTGGGGCAGGAACTGGTTCCCAGTTGGATTACTGGGTTCCCAGTAGGGCAGGAATCCATTCCCAGTTGGGTTATGGGGTGCAAACTGGTCCCAGTAGGGCAGGAACTGGTCCCAGTTGGGTTACTGGGTTCCCAGTAGGACTGGAATCCATTCCCAGTTGGGTTATGGGGCAGGCACTGGTTCCAGTAGGGGTGTGGGGCAGGAACTGGTTCCCAGTTGGGTTATGGGGCAGGAACTGGTCCCAGTGGGGCAGGAACTGGTTCCCAGTTGGGTTATGGGGCAGGAACTGGTTCCCAGTTGGGTTACTGGGTTCCCAGTAGGATGGAAACTGGTTCCCAGTATAGCAGGAACCGGTTCCCAGTTGGTTTATGGGGCGGGAACTGGTTCCCAGTTGGGTTACTGGGTGTGAACTGGTTCCAATTGAGTCCATTGGGGGTCAGTGGCCATTTTGGGGGTCAGTGGCCATTGGGGGGGGGTCAGTGGCCATTGGGGGGGGGTCAGTGGCCATTGGGGGGGGTCAGTGGCCATTGGGGGGGGTCAGTGGCCATTGGGGGGGTCAGTGGCCATTGGGGGGGGTCAGTGGCCATTGGGGGGGGGTCAGTGGCCATAATTGGGGGGTCAGTGGCCATTGGGGGGGTCAGTGGCCATTGGGGGGGTCAGTGGCCGGATTTGGGGGGTCAGTGGCCATTGGGGGGGGGGTCAGTGGCCATTGGGGGGGGTCAGTGGCCATTGGGGGGTCAGTGGCCATTTTGGGGGGTCAGTGGCCATTGGGGGGGGGTCAGTGGCCATTGGGGGGGGTCAGTGGCCATTGGGGGGGGTGGTCAGTGGCCATAATTGGGGGGTCAGTGGCCATTGGGGGGGGTCAGTGGCCATTGGGGGGTCAGTGGCCATTGGGGGGGGTCAGTGGCCATTGGGGGGGGTCAGTGGCCATTTTGGGGGAGGGGCTGGGGGAGCTCAGCGGCCGACGCGCCCCAAGGAGCTGTGGGGGGGGAGGGGGAAAACACCTCAAAATGAGCCCAAAACCGAACCCAAAATCCCCAAAAATGCACCCAAAATCCAGCCCAGACCCGATCCTAAAATTGAGCCCGGAAATCCCAAAAACGGAGCCCGAAATCCCAAAAACTGAGCACAAAACCCAGCCCAGACCCGATCCTAAAATTGAGCCCGAAATTCCCAAAAACGGAGCCCAAAATCCCAAAAACTTGAGTGCAAAATCCCAAAAACGGAGCCCAAAATCCAAAAACTGAGCGCAAAATCCCAAAAACGGAGCTCGAAATCCCTAAAAATGCACCCAAAACCCAGCCCAGAACTGATCCTAAAACTGAGCCCGAAACCCCAAAAACGGAGCCTGAAACCCCAAAAACTTGAGCGCAAAATCCCAAAAACTGAGCCCAAAATCCCAAAAACGGTGCCCGAAATCCCAAAAATTGAGCACAAAACCCAGCCCAAACCAGATCCTAAATCTGAGCCCAAATCCCAAAAACCCAAAACCCAGCCCAGACCCGATCCTAAAGTTGAGCCCGAAACCAAAAAACGGAGCCCAAAATCCCAAAAACTGAGCGCAAAATCCAGCCCAAACCAGATCCTAAAACTGAGCCCAAAATCCCTAAAAATGCACCCAAAACCCAGCCCAGACCTGATCCTAAAATTGAGCCCGAAATCCCCAAAACGGAGCCCAAAATCCCAAAAAATGAGCGCAAAATCCCAAAACGGAGCCCAAAATCCAGCCCAAACCAGATCCTAAAACTGAGCCCAAAATCCCTAAAAATGCACCCAAAACCCCAGCCCAGACCCGATCCTAAAATTGAGCCCGAAATTCCCAAAAATGGAGCCCAAAATCCCAAAAACTGAGCGCAAAATCCAGCCCAAACCAGATCCTAAAACCGAGCCCAAAATCCCTAAAAATGCACCCAAAACCCAGCCCAGACCCGATCCTAAAATTGAGCCCGAAATCCCAAAAACGGAGCCCAAAATCCCAAAAACGGAGCCCAAAATCCCAAAAACTGAGCCCGAAATCCAGCCCAAACCAGATCCAAAAACGGAGCCTGAAATCCCCAAAAATGGAGCCCAAAATCCCAAAAACTGAGCCCGAAATCCCAAAAACGGAGCCTGAAATCCCAAAAACTGAGCCCGAAATCCCAAAAACTGAGCGCAAAATCCAGCCCAAACCAGATCCCCCCCCCAATTTTCCCCCCCAATTTTCCCCCCATTTTGCCCCCCCCAATTTTCCCCCCCATTTTGCCCCCCAATTTCGCCCCCAATTTCCCCCCATTTTCCCCCCCAATTTTCCAATTTTCCCCCAGTTTTGCCCCCCCCATTTTGCCCCCCAATTTTCCCCCCCCCATTTTCCCCCCATTTTGCCCCCCAATTTTCCCCCCCAATTTTCCCCCCAATTTCCCCCCCCATTTTGCCCCCCAATTTTGCCCCCCCATTTTCCCCCCATTTTGCCCCCAATTTTCTCCCCCCATTTTTCCCCCATTTTGCCCCCCAATTTTCCCCCCAATTTCCCCCCCAATTTTCCCCCCCCATTTTGCCCCCCAATTTTTCCCCCCAATTTTCCCCCTATTTTGCCCCCCAATTTTCCCCCCATTTCCCCCCCAATTTTCTCCCTCAATTTTCCCCCCAATTTTCTCCCCCATTTTGCCCCCTCCATTTTCTCCCCCAATTTTCCCCCCATTTTGCCCACCCCATTTTGCCCCCCAATTTTCCCCCCCAATTTTCCCCCCATTTTGCCCCCCCAGTTTCTCCCCCCAATTTCCCCCCCCATTTTGCCCCTCCCAATTTCCCTCCCCATTTTGCCCCCAATTCTCCCTCCCAATTTCCCCCCCAATTTTCTCCCCATTTTGCCCCCCATTTTTTCCCCCAATTTTCCCCCCCATTTGCCCCCCAAATTTCCCCCCCATTTTGCCCCAATTTTCCCCCACAATTTTGCCCCCCCAGTTTCCCCCCCCATTTTGCCCCCCAATTTTCTCCCCCCAATTTTGCCCCCATTTCCCCCCCAATTCCCCCCCCCCAATTTCCCCCCCCATTTTGCCCCCCAATTTTCCCCCATTTGACCCCCTATTTTCCCCCCCAATTCTCTGCCCCCAATTTTCCCCCCATTTTGCCCCCCCATTTTGCCCCCCCAATTTCCCCCCCCATTTTGCCCCCCAATTCCCCCCCCCAATTTTCCCCCCATTTTCAATTTCCCCCCCATTTTGCCCCTCCATTCCCCCCCCAATTTTCCCCCCAATTTTGCCCCCCCATTTCCCCCCATTTTCCCCCCCATTTCCCCCCCCCAATTTTGCCCCCCCATTTTCCCATTTTGCCCCCCCAATTTCCCCCCAATTTTCCCCCAATTTCCCCCCCCCATTTTGCCCCCCCCCAATTTCCCCCCCCATTTTGCCCCCCCAATTTTTTCCCCCCCAATTTTCCCCCCATTTTGCCCCCCAATTTTCCCCCCAGTTTCTCCCCATTCCCCCCCAATTTTCCCCCCAATTTTCTCCATTTTGCCCCCCAATTCTCCCTCCATTCCCCCCCAATTTCCCCCCATTTTTCCCCCCAATTTTCTCCCTATTTTCCCCCCCCAATTTTCTCCCCCATTTCCCCCCCCCCATTTTGCCCCCAATTTCCCCCCCAATTTTCCCCCCATTTCCCCCCCCCATTTTGCCCCCCAAATTTCCCCCCAATTTTCTCCCCCCAATTTTCCCCCCCCAATTTTCCCTCCCCAATTTCCCCCCCCATTTTGCCCCTCCCCAATTTTCCCCCCCATTTTCCCCCTATTTCCCCCCCCAATTTTCCCCCCCCATTTTCTCCCCCCCATTTTGCCCCATTTTCCCCCACAATTTTCCCCCCAATTTTCCCCCATTTTGCCCCCCCAATTTTCTCCCCCATTTCCCCCCCCCATTTTCTCCCCCAATTTCCCCCCCATTTTGCCCCCCCAATTTCCCCCCCCAATTTTCCCCCCAATTTCCCCCCCCCATTTCTCTCCCCAATTTCCCCCCCAATTTTCCCCCCATTTTGCCCCCCATTTTCCCCCCCATTTTCCCCCTATTTCCCCCCCCCAATTTTGCCCCCCCATTTTTCCCCCCCATTTTGCCCCCCCCAATTTTCCCCCCCGCATTTTGCCCCCCAGTTTCTCCCCCCATTTTGCCCCCCCAATTTTCCCCCCCATTTCCCCCCCAATTTTCTCCCCCCAATTTTTCCCCCATTTTGCCCCCCCAATTTCCCCCCCCCAATTTTCCCCCCAATTTTCTCCCCCCAATTTTCCCCCCCATTTTGCCCCCCCAATTCTCCCCCCCAATTTTCACCCCCCAATTTCCCCCCCCCAATTTTCCCCCCCAATTTTCCCCCCATTTTCCCCCCATTTTACCCCCAACTTTCCCCCAATTTTCTCCCCCATCTCCCCCCTCCATTTCCCCCCCCATTTCCCCCAATTTTCCCCCCATTTTGCCCCTCCATTCCCCCCCCAATTTTCCCCCCAATTTTGCCCCCCCAGTTTCTCCCCCCAATTTTCCCCCCCCCATTTTGCCCCCCCAATTTTCCCCCCATTTTGACCCCCCCATTTTCCCCCCAATTTTTCCCCCCAATTTTCTCCCCCCAATTTTCCAATTTTCCCCCCAATTTTCCCCCCCATTTTGCCCCCCAATTTTTCCCCCAATTTTCCCCCCCAATTTTGCCCCCCCCCCCCCATTTTGCCCCCCCCCCGTACCTGGCTCGGCGCGGGGGCGGCTCCGGGGGGGGCGGGGTCTCTGTCCCCGGTGGGGGAGGGGTCCCCGGTGGGGGAGGGGTGCCCGGAGGGGTTTCCCGGCGCGCCAGGAAGGGGCGGAGGCTGCCCCGCACCGGGGACCCCCGGCCCAGGTTAAAGGGCCAGGGGGCTCGGGCTCCTCCGCAGGACTGGGGGGCGGGGCCAGCGTCAGGGGGCGGGGCCACGCGCAGTGACCACGCCCACAAAGCCACTGACCACACCCACCAGTTCCCCATTGGTCAGTCACTGCACAAGGGCGGGGCCACGCGCAGTGGCCACACCCACCGGTTCCCCATTCGTCAGTCACTGCACAGGGGCGGGGCCATGCACAGTGACCACACCCACAAAGCCACTGGCCACACCCACCAGTTCCCCATTGGTCAGTCACTGCACAGGGGCGGGGCTATGCACAGTGACCACACCCACCAGTTCCCCCATTGGTCAGTCACTGCACAGGGCCGGGGCCATGTATACAGTGGCCACACCCACAAAGCCACTGGCCACACCCACCAGTTCCCCATTGGTCAGTGACTGCACAGGGGCGGGGCCATGCACAGTGACCACACCCACCAGTTCCCTATTGGTCTGTCACTGCACAGGGGCGGGGCTATGCACAGTGACCACACCCACCAGTTCCCCATTGGTCAGTCACTGCACAGGGGCGGGGCCATATACAGTGACCACACCCACAAAGCCACTGGCCACACCCACCGGTTCCCCATTGGTCTCTGCACAGGGGCGGGGCCATGTACAGTGACCACACCCACAAAGACACTGGCCACACCCACCGGTTCCCCATTGGTCAGTCACTGCACAGGGGTGGGGCCACACGCAGTGACCACACCCACAAAGCCACTGGCCACACCCACCGGTTCCCCATTGGTCAGTCACTGCACAGGGGCGGGGCCATGCACAGTGACCACACCCACCGGTTACACCCACATGCCCATTGATCCCTGCCCAGGGGCGGGGCCATGTACAGTGACCACACCCACAAAGCCACTGGCCAACACCCACCGGTTCCCCATTGGTCAGTCACTGCACAGGGGTGGGGCCACACGCAGTGACCACACCCACAAAGCCACTGGCCACACCCACCGGTTCCCCATTGGTCAGTCACTGCACAGGGGCGGGGCCATGCACAGTGACCACGACCCACCGGTTACACCCACAATGCCCATTGATCCCTGCCCAGGGGCGGGGCCATGCACAGTGACCACACCCACAACCCAGAGACGCACACCCACCAGGCCCCATAATGGTCACAGACATTGCCTGGGGGCGGGGCCACGCACAGGGACACACCCACTGACCACACCCACCAGCCCTCCATTGATCACAGCCACGGCCTGGGGGCGGAGCCACATTCAGGAGGCGGGGCAAGCACAGTGACCACACCCACAACCCACTGACCACACCCACATTGATCACAGCCACAGCCTGGGGGCGGGGCCATGCACAGCAACCACACCCACTGACCACACCCAGGGTCACACCCATTGGCCACGCCCATTGGCCACACCCAGGGTCATACCCATTGGCCACACCCAGTTAACCACACCTACTGACCACAACCCATGGACATTTCCATGGCCACGCCCACTGACCACACCCAGAGTCACGCTCAATTGACCACACCAGATTAACCACACCCACTGACCCCACCCAAGACAGCCACACCCACTGACCACACCCAGTTCGTCACACCCACTGACCACACCCATGGGCGTGTCCAGGGTCATGCCCACTGACCACACCCACAGTCACATCCACACACCCACGACCCCACCCACTGACCACACCCATTGACCACACCCACTGACCACACCCACAGTCACATCCACATCCACATGCTGCCCCACCCACTGACCACACCCACAGTCACACCCGTACGTCTATGGCCCCACCACTGACCACACCCATAGCCACACCCACTGACCACACCCATGGTCACATCCACACACCCCGACCCCACCCACTGACCACACCCATGGTCCTGTCCCTCCGTGGCCACACCCATGGCCACACCCACTGGCCACACCCACTGACCCCACCCACTGACCATACCCATGGCCACAGCCACTGACCACACCCATGGGCCACACCCATTGACCACACCCACTGACCACACCCATGGTCCGTCCCTCCATGGCCCACACCCACTGACCCCACCCACTGACCACACCCACTGACCACACCCAGTCACATCCGCACACCCACGACCCCACCCACTGACCACACCCATGGTCACATCCCTCCATGGCCACACCCCACTGGCCACACCCACTGACCACACCCATTGGCCACACCCACAGTCACATCCACACACCCACGACCCTACACCACCCCACCCACTGACCACACCCATGGTCACACCCACTGACCACACCCATAACCACATCCACATGTTGCCCCACCCACTGACCACACCCACGGACCACGCCCCCGGCCCCGCCCGCACTCACAGTGGCGCTCGCTCAGCGAGTAGGGCTTGATCGGCTCCTCGGGGCGGGGCCGCGGGAACGGGCGCCGGGCTGGGGCTGCCAAAGGGAGCCGGAACCACCACAAGGAAATGCAGCAAAAATCAGCCACAATTCATCCCCAAATCACCCCAAATTCACCCCAAAATCACCCCAAAATCCAGCTCAAATTCACCGCAAAATCACCACAAATAAACCCAAAATCCAGCTCCAATTCATCCCCAAATCACCCCAAAATCACCCCAAAATCACCACAAAATCACCCCAAAATCACCCCAAATACACCACAAAAAATACAGTAAAAATCAGCTCCAATTCTAATCACCTCAAGTTCACCCCAAAATCACCTCAAGTTCACCCCAAAATCACCTCAAATTCACCCCAAAATCCAGCTCAAATTCATCCCAAAATCACCACAAAGAAATGCAGCAAAAATCAGCTCCAATTCACCCCAAAATCACCTCAAAATCACCCTAAAATCACCTCAAGTTCACCCCAAGTTCACCCCAAAATCACCACAAATACACCCAAAATCCAGCTCAAATTCATCCCAAAATCACCCCAAATTCACCCAAAATCCAGCTCAAATTCACCCCAAAATCACCCCAAAATCCAGCTCAAATTCATCCCAAAATCACCCCAAATTCACCCAAAATCCAGCTCAAATTCACCCCAAAATCACCACAAATACACCGAAAATCCAGCTCAAATTCATCCCAAAATCACCCAAAATCCACCCCAAATTCATCTCAAATTCACCCAAAATTTACCCAAAATTTACCCCAAATCCAGCCAAAAATTCACCTCAAATTCATCCCAAATTCACCCAAAATTCATCTCAAATTCACCCCAAATTCACCCCAAATCATCCCAAATTCACCCAAAATCACCCCAAAATCACTTCAAATTCACCCCAAATCCAGCCAGGGAAATGCAGGAATTCACCCCAAATTCACCCCAAATTTACCCAAAATTCAACTGAAATTCACCCCAAATTCACTCAAAATCATCCCAAATTCACCCCAAAATTTACCCAAAATTAAACTGAAATTCACCCCAAATTCACCCCAAAATTTACCCAAAATTCAACTGAAATTCACCCCAAATTTACCCAAAATTCACCCCAAATTCAGTCAGGGAAATGCAGGAATTCACCCCAAATTCACCCAAAATTCAACTGAAATTCACCCCAAATTCAACTGAAATTCACCCCAAATTCACCCAAAATTTACCCAAATTCACCCCAAATTCACCCAAAATCCCCCAAAAATCTGAACCTGCAGAAATTCCCAAATGTGAATTCCATCCCCAGCTCACCTGTTCTGGTGGAGAAAAATCCCTCAAAAATGACAAAATTGTTCACCTGGAAAAAGAAAAATGAATAAATTTCATGGGATTATCGTCATTTTATTTCCTTAATTCTTGTTTGCACTAATAAATCAAAATAAAATAAAGTAAAATTTAAAAATCATAAATAAATGTGCAAAAAACCCCACACAAATATTGATAAATAGAAATATAAATAAAGACATAGAAATAAATATGGGATTTATTAATGAATTTATAATCCTAATTTATAAATATAAATATAAACTATAAGAATAAATAATACACAACTAATAAATAAACAAAAATATAAATAAAATTTAAATATACAAAATCATTAAACAAATTTAATAAACATAAATATAAATAAAATTTAAATATACACAATTAATAAACAAAATTAATAAACATAAAATATAAATGAAATTTAAATATACAGAATTAAAAAACAGAATTAACAGATAAAAACAAAATACAAATAAATACAAATACAAACATTCAATAAGTATAAAATATAACAATAAATGCAAGTAAATATTAAAAAAAATTACTGGATAATAAACACAGAAGAAAGTATAAATAAAAATATAGGTTTTTTTAAATAGAAGTATATAAGTTCAAATAAATGTAAATGTAGGTGCAAATATAATAAAGACAGAAAATTAGAAATGGAAATTGAAAATACAGCTGAAATAATATATATAAATTTAAAATAAATATAAACATAAAATAAATATAAATAAAAATATAAATAAAATAAAAATGAATAAAAATATTTAACCTATACCACATAATTTAAACTCAAACCCCCCATTTAAGATGCCCCAAACCCCAATAAAAACCCAATAAACTCCAATAAAACCCAATAAAAACCTAATAAACCCCAATAAACCCCAATAAACCCCAATAAACCCCAATAAAACCCAATAAACCACAATAAAACCCCGATAAACCCCAATAAAATATAAAATATTTTTATTTTCGGCCCCACCTGCGGGATGAGGTCGCAGAGCCCAAAGTGTTTCCTGAGGAACCCCAATAAACCCAAATAAAAACCCAATAAACCCCAATAAACCCCAATAAACCCCAATAAACCCCAATAAACCCCAATAAAACCCCAATAAAAACCGAATAAACCCCAATAAAACTCAATAAAAACCCAATAAACCACAATAAAACCCTGATAAACCCCAATAAAATATAAAATATTTTTATTTTCAGCCCCACCTGCAGGATGGGGTCGCAGATCCCAAAGTGTTTCCTGAGGAACCCCAATAAACCCCAATAAACCCCAATAAACCCCAATAAAACCCCAATAAAACCCCATAAAACCTAATAAAACCCCAATAAAACCCCAATAAAATATAAAATATTTTTATTTTTGGCCCCACCTGCGGGATGAGGTCGCAGAGGCCGAAGCGTTTCCTGAGGAAGCCCAATAAACCCCAATAAACCCCAATAAAACCCCAAAAAAACTCAATAAAAACCCAATAAAAACCCAATAAACCACAATAAAACCCCGATAAACCATAATAAAATATAAAATATTTTTATTTTGGGCCCCACCTGCGGGATGAGGTCGCAGAGGCCGAAGTGTTTCCTGAGGAAGCCCAGCAGCTTCTCGGAGGGTCTGTCCACCGCCAGCCTGTGGGGCTGCACCCGCTCCCGCTGAAATCGGAGATTTTGGGGGGCCACGAACCCCAAATTGGTCATTTCAGATCTTGGAATTGTCATTTACCCCCCAAAAATCCCCATTTTCCTCCTTAAAATTGGGATTTTTCCCAAAAAAATTCAATTTTTTTCCATTAAAATTCACATTTTCCCCATTAAAATTGGCATTTTGCCCCCCAAAAAATTCCATTTTTCCCAAAAAAATTCCATTTTTCCCATTAAAATTGTCATTTGCCCCCCAAAAAAATTCAAGTTTTCCCACTAAAATTGTCATTTCCCCCCCCAAAAAATTCCATTTTTCCCATTAAAATTGGCATTTTTCCCCCCAAAAATTCCATTTTCCTCCTTAAAATTGTCATTTTCCCCAAAAATGTTGTATTTTTCCCATTAAAATTCTCATTTTCCACCCCAAAAATTGTCATTTCCCCCCTTAAAATTGTCATTTTTCCCCCAAAAAAATCCATTTTCCTCCTTAAAATTGGCATTTTTCCCCCCCAAAAAATTCCATTTTTCCCATTAAAATTGTCATTTTCCCCCCAAAAAAATTCCATTTTTCCCATTAGAATTGTCATTTTTCCCCAAAAAAAATTCCATTTTTCCCCCCCAAAAATCCCATTTTCCCCCCAAAATGCCCCATTTTCCCTCCCCAAATCCCCATTTTTTCCCCCCGAAACCCCATTATTTTTCCCAAAAATCCCATTTTTTTCCCCCAAACCCCATTATTTTCCCATTTTTTTCCCAAAATTCCCATTTTTTTCCCCAATTTTCCCATTTTTCTCCCCCAGACCTGCAGCATCTCCCGGAAGAGCTCCTGGCCCAGCCCCCGGCGCTGTTGGGACTCGTGGATGTAAAAATCCAAAACACAGAGAGGCTCCACCTCCACGTGGGACCCGTCCCGCTCCTGAAAACCCCAAAAAAATCAAAATTCTAACCCAAAAAAATCAAAATTCCACAAAACAAATCAAAACAAAAAAAAATTCCAGCCCAAAACCCCAAAATTCCAGCCCAAAAATGCCCAAAATTCCACCCAAAATCCAAAACACAGAGAGGCTCCACCTCCACGTGGGACCCGTCCCGCTCCTGAAAACCCCAAAAAAATCAAAATTCTAACCCAAAAAAATCCAAATTCCACAAAACAAATCAAAATACAAAAAAATTCCAGCCCAAAATCCCCAAAATTCCAGCCCAAAATCCCCAAAATCTCACAGATCCTACCCCAAAAAACCCCAAAATTCAAAATCCACCCCAAAATTCCCCTGGGATTGGGAGCCAAAATTCCACCCCAAAATCCCACAGGGACTCAGACCCCAAATCCATCCTAAACTTCTACCCCAAATCCCACAGATTTCACCCCAAATCTCACAAGGACTCAGACCCCAAATCCCACAGGATCCACCCCAAAATTTCTTTGGGACTGGGACCCCAAATCCCCCAGATTTCACCCCAAAAATCCTCTGGGACTGGGACCTCAAATCCCCCAGATTTCACCCCAAATCCCACAGGGATTCAGACCCCAAACCGACCAGATTTCACCCCAAAAATCCTCTGGGACTGGGACCCCAAATCCCACAAATCCCACCCCAAATCCCACAGGGACTCAGACCCCAAACCCACCAGATTTCATCCCAAATCCCCCAGACTTCACCCCAAAAATCCCCTGGGACTGGGACCCCAAATCCCACAAATCCCACCCCAAATCCCACAGGGATTCAGAGCCCAAACTGCCCAGATTCAGACCCCAAATCCTCCAGATTTCACCCCAAAATCCTCTGGGATTGAGACCAGACACCCCAAATCCCACAGGGATTCAGACCCCAAATCCCCCAGATTTCACCCCAAATCTCACAAGGACTCAGACCCCAAATCCCACAGGATCCACCCCAAAATTCCCTTGGGACTGGGACCCCAAATCCCACAAATCCCACCCCAAATCCCAAAGGGATTCAGAGCCCAAACTGCCCAGATTCAGACCCCAAATCCCCCAGATTTCATCCCAAAAATCCCCTGGGACTGAGACCCCAAATCCCCCAGATTTCACCCCAAATCCCACAGGGATTCAGACCCCAAACCCACCAGATTTCACCCCAAAAATCCTCTGGGACTGGGACCCCAAATCCCACAAATCCCACCCCAAATCCCACAGGGACTCAGACCCCAAATCCCCCAGATTTCACCCCAAATCCCACAAGGATTCAGACTCCTAACCCACCAGATTTCACCCCAAATCCCTCAGATTTCACCCCAAATCCCAAAGGGATTCAGAGCCCAAATCCCACATGATCCACCCCAAAACTTCTTTGGGACTGGGACCCCAAATCCCCCAGATTTCACCCCAAAATTCCCCAGGGATTGGGACCACACACCCCAAATCCCAAAGGGATTCAGAGCCCAAATCCCCCAGATTTCACCCCAAATCCCACAGGGATTCAGACCCCAAATCCCACAGGGATTCAGACCCCAAATCCCACAGGGATTCAGACCCCAAATCCCACAGGATCCATCCCAAAACTTCTTTGGGACTGGGACCCCAAATCCCCCAGATTTCACCCCAAAATTCCCCAGGGATTGGGACCAGATTCACCCCAAATCCCAAAGGGATTCAGAGCCCAAATCCCCCAGATTTCACCCCAAATCCCACAGGGATTCAGAGCCCAAACCCATCAGATTTCACCCCAAATCCTCCAGATTTCATCCCAAATCCCACAGATTTCACCCCAAATCCCACAGGGATTCAGACCCCAAATCCCACAGGATCCACCCCAAAGCTTCTTTGGGACTGGGACCCCAAATCCCCCAGATTTCACCCCAAAAATCCCCTGGGACTGGGACCCCAAATCCCAAAGGGATTCAGAGCCCAAATCCCCCAGATTTCACCCCAAATCCCACGGGATCCACCCCAAAACTTCCCTCAGATTGAGACCCCAAATTCCCCCCAGATTCAGACACCAAACCCCAAAATCCCACCCCAAAAATCCCAAATTTTCCCCAAAAAACCCCAAAATCCCACCCCAAACCCCCCAAATTTCACCCCAAACCCCCCAAATTTCACCCCAAACCCCCAAAACACCCCAAAAACCCCAAATCTCCCCCCAAAACCCCAAACTCAGCACTCACCAGCAGGAAGAGTTTCTTGTAGCCCACCTTGAGGAACCCCAGCACCGCTCCCCGGGGGGACCTGGGGATTTGGGGGAAATTTGGGATTTTGGGGGGATTTTGGGATTTTGGGGGGATTTGAGGGGGAATTTTGGGGAATTTGGGGGGGATTTGAGGGGGAATTTTGGGATTTTGGGGGGATTTGAGGGGGAAATTTGGGGGATTTGGGGGAAATTTTGGGAGGGTTGGGGGAATTTGGGGATCTGGGGGGATTTGGGAATTTGGGGAAATTGGGGGTTTTGGGGGAATTTTGGGGATTTTTTGGGGTAATTTTTGGGGATATTTTGGGGATATTTTTGGTGTGATTTAGGGGATATTTTGAGGATATTTTGGGGATATTTTTAGGAATACTTTGGGGATATTTTGGGGGAAATTTTGGGGTTACTTTGGGGATATTTTCAGGTGATTTAGGGGATATTTTGCGGATGTTTTTGGGGGTATTTTGAGGATATTTTGGGGATGTTTTTGGGGTGATTTGGGGGATATTTTGGGTATATTTTTGGGGTAATTTTGGGGTGATTTTGAGAACATTTTGGGGATATTTTTGGGGTGATTCAGGGGATGTTTGGGGCTCTCACCGGGTGTCCCTGAGGATGTACAGCACGTGCCTGTTGCTCTCCATTCGCGCCGCGCTGGTCACGGGCGTGGAGAGGCCCTGGGCCTGCCTGGGGGCACACGGGACCCCCCATGATCCCCAAATTCCCTCTTGGACCCCCAAATTTCTCCTTTGAGACCCCAAATTTTGCCTTGGGAACATCCTCTGACCTCCCATTGTCCCCAGTGACCCCCCCAGGACCCACAAATTTCTCTCTTGGACCCCAAATTTCTCCTTTGAGAGCCCCAATTTCCCCTTAGGAACATCCTCTGACCTCCCATTGTCCCCAGTGACACCCCCAGAACACACCAATTTCCCTCTGGGACCCCCAAATTTCTCCTTTGAGACCCCAAATTTCGCCTTGGGAACATCACCTGACCTCCCATTGTCCCCAGTGATCCCCCAGGACTCTCCAGGACCCCCAAATTTCCCTCTGAGACCCCAAATTTCTCCTTTGAGACCCCAAATTTCACCTTGGGAACATCCTCTGACCTCCCATTGTCCCCAGTGACCCTCCCAGAACACCCCAATTTCCCTCTGGGACCCCCAAATTTCTCCTTTGAGACCCCAAATTTCACCTTGGGGACATCCTCTGACCTCCCATTGTCCCCAGTGATCCCCCAGAACACCCCAATTTCCCTCTGGGACCCCAAAATTTCTCCTTTGAGACCCCCAATTTCCCCTTGGGAACATCCTCTGACCTCCCATTGTCCCCGGTGACCCCCCAGGACCCCCAAATTTCTCTCTTGGACCCCCAAATTTCTCCTTTGAGACCCCCAAATTTCGCCTTGGGAACATCCTCTGACCTCCCATTGTCCCCATTGATCCCCCAGGACCCCCAAATTTCCCTCTGGGACCCCCAAATTTCTCCTTTGAGACCCCAAATTTCACCTTGGGAACATCCTCTGACCTCCCATTGTCCCCAGTGATCCCCAGGACCCCCAAATTTCTCTCTTGGACCCCCAAATTTCTCCTTTGAGACCCCAAATTTCGCCTTGGGAACACCCTCTGACCTCCCATTGTCCCCAGTGATCCCCCAGGACCCCCAAATTTCCCTCTTGGACCCCCAAATTTCTCCTTGAGACCCCAAATTTCGCCTTGGGAACATCCTCTGACCTCCCATTGTCGCCGGTGACCCCCCCAGGACCCCCAAATTTCTCTCTTGGACCCCCAAATTTCTCCTTTGAGACCCCTAATTTCCCCTTAGGAACATCCTCTGACCTCCCATTGTCCCCGGTGACCCCCCCAGGACCCCCAAAATTTCTCTCTTGGACCCCCAAATTTCTGCTTTGAGACCCCAAATTTCCCTTGGGAACATCCTCTGACCTCCCATTGTCCCCAGTGACCCCCCAGGACCCCCAAATTTCCCTCTGGGACCCCAAATTTCCCCTTGGGAACATCCTCTGACCTCCCATTGTCCCCGGTGACCCCCCAGGACCCCCAAATTTCTCTCTTGGACCCCCAAATTTCTCCTTTGAGACCCCAAATTTCGCCTCAGGAACATCCTCTGACCTGCCATTGTCCCTGGTGACACCCCCAGAACACCCCAATTTCCCTCTGGGACCCCCATAGTCCCAAATTTCCCTCAGTGATCCCCCCCGGCCCACCCCTCCCATTGTCCCCAGTGTCCCCCCAGTGCTCCCAGTGCCCTCCCAGTGTCCCCCAGTGCTCCCACCTTGGCCGAGGCCTTGCCCAGCTCATCGATCACCGTCCTCAGCTGCTGCTCCAGCTCCTCCCTGAGCCCAGGAGACACCGAGAGGAGCCATTGGGACCCCACTTCCCCCTCAAAAAATCCCCTCAAAAAAGCAGAATCCTCCTCCAGCTCCTCCCTGCTCTCAGGGGACAGCAAGAGGAGCCATTGGGACCCCACTTTCCCCTCACAAAACCCCAAATTCCTCCAAAAAATGCAGGGTTCTCTTCCAGCTCCTCCCTGTGCCGAGGGGACACAGAGAGGAGCCACTGGGACCCCACTTTCCCCTCACAAAATCCCCAAAATACCACAAAAACCCCCGAAAAAGGCGTCCTCCAGCCCAGGGGACACCGAGAGGAGCCACTGGGACCCCACTTTCCCTTCACAAAATCCCCAAAAAATCCCCTCAAAAAAGCAGAATCCTCCTCCAGCTCCTCCCTGAGCCCAGGGGACACCGAGAGGAGCCATTGGGACCCCACTTTCCCCTCACAAAATCCCAAAAAAATCCCCTCAAAAAAGTGGGGTCCGTCAGCTCCTCCCTGAGCTCAGGGGACACCGAGAGGAGCCATTGGGACCCCACTTTCCCCTCACAAAATCCCCAAAATACCACAAAACCCCCCGAAAAAGGCGTCCTCCAGCCCAGGGGACACCGAGAGGAGCCATTGGGACCCCACTTTCCCCTCACAAAATCCCAAAAAATCCCCTCAAAAAAGCGGGGTCCGTCAGCTCCTCCCTGAGCTCAGAGGACACCAAGAGGAGCCATTGAGACCCCACTTTCCCCTCACAAAATCCCCAAAAAATCCCCTCAAAAAAGCAGAATCCTCCTCCAGCTCCTCCCTGAGCCCAGGGGACACCGAGAGGAGCCATTGGGACCCCACTTTCCCCTCACAAAATCCCCAAAAGATCCCCTCAAAAATGCCAGGTTCTCTTCCCGCTCCTCCCTGAGCCCAGGGGACACCGAGAGGAGCCATTGGGACCCCACTTTCCCCTCACAAAATCCCCAAAATACCACAATAACCCCCCCAAAAGGCGTCCTCCAGCCCAGGGGACACCGAGAGGAGCCATTGGGACCCCACTTTCCCCTCACAAAAACCCCAAAATACCACAAAAAACCCCAAAAAAGGCGTACTCCAGCCCAGGGGACACCGAGAGGAGCCATTGGGACACCACTTTCCCCTCACAAAATCCCCAAAAAATCCCCTCAAAAAAGCGGGGTTCTCTTCCAGCTCCTCCCTGCTCTCAGGGGACACCGAGAGGAGCCATTGGGACCCCACTTTCCCCTCACAAAATCCCAAAAAAGTCCCCTCAAAAACCCTCAAAATAGCGGGATCCGTCAGCTCCTCCCTGAGCTCAGGGGACACCAAGAGGAGCCATTGAGACCCCACTTTCCCCTCATAAAATCTCCAAATCCTCTCCCAAAAATCCAAAAAATGCGGGGTCCTCCAGCTCCTCCCTGCGCCCAGAGAACACTGAGAGGAGCCATTGGGACCGCATGTTCCCCTCATAAAATCCCAAAAATACCGCAAATACCCCAAAAAAGAGGGGTCCTCCAGCCCAGGGGACAATGAGAGGAGCCATTAGGACCCCACTTTCTCATCATAAAATCCCAAATACCCCCAAAAAAGCGGGGTCCGCCAGCTCCTCCCTGCACCCAGACAACACCAAGAGGAGCCATTGGGACCCCAATTTCCCCTCACAGAAAACCCAAATTCCCTCAAAAAAGCGGGGTCCTCCAGCCTAGGGGACACTGAGAGGAGCTACTGGGACCCCACTTTCCCCTCACAAAAACCCCAAATCCCTCCCAAAAATCCCCCCGAAAAAAGCGGAATCCTCCAGCTCCTCCCTGAGCCCAGATAACACCGAGACGAGCCATTGGGACCCCACTTTCCCTTCACAAAATCCCAAAATCTCCCCCAAAACTCCCCAAAATCCCCCCAAAAAAGCGGGGTCCGCCAGTTTCCCGGCATGCCCCGCGCCCCCTTCCCGCCCTACCCAGCGCCCATCCCCGGTACCGTTTGACGGTGCCGCCGCCGCGCCCCGCGGGCCGCAGGTGCTGATCCACCACGCAGAAACGATCGCCCAGCACCGGGGCCAGGTCGAAAGGGAACTCCATGATGGAATTGCGAGTTCCGAGCCCCGGGCCCGGCCCGGCACCACCGCCGCCTCCGCCCGCCGGGCCCGGCCCGGCACCGCCACGGCCGCGCCCGGGCGGCAAAGAAACCACGCCCCCAGCGGGGAGGAATCAGCCAATCGCGAAACGGCCCGCCAAGCGCCGACCAATCAGTGTGCTGCGTTTTTCCATGCTTAACAACGGAGTCCCGCCCTTAGTAACCGCCAGCCAATCGTTGCAGCGGCCGCGCCCGTCTGTAGCAACCAAGTCCCGCCCTTAGCAACCGTCAGCCAATCGCTGCTGACAGTTTGACAGCTCTTAGTAACCGAGTTCCGCCCATAGTAACCATTTACCAATGGCAACCGCCCTCAGTAATCAAACTCCACCCATAGCAACCGCCGCCAAATCGCTTCCGTTGTCAGACACTAAACCCCGCCCCTAGCAACCTTTCAACCAATCGTTTATTCTCTCCTGGGCTAAACTCCACCCCTGGCACCTGCTCGCCCAATCGCTGCCGCCCGTTCTCCCGCCCTTGGCAACCAAGCCCCGCCCTCCTTAGCAACATGTTTTCCGCGCCACCGCAAAGCATGAAGGGAAGCATCCCCCCCTTCCCGCAAAGCATTGTAGGATATACTCCCCCTCCGCGCGCCGCCATTTTTCAGCCCAGGCCGCCATTTTGGCCCGGTGCCTCAGTTTCCCTGACAAGAAAAACGCCAATTTTAGGAGATTTTAAACATTTTTATTTCCCCGACGGGCTTGGGGGGGTATCCGGGTAATCCTCCTTGAGGAATCCCCGGTACAAACGGCGCATCCGAGCCACCTCGGCAGCGGGGGGTTGCTGCCACTCGTACCAGGGATACCAGGCCTGGCCCGGCTCCCTCAGCGCCGGCGCCGGGGGAGTTTTGCCCACGGCCGCGTGTTGGTTGGAGAAATCCTCCTCAGGAACCGGCACAAAAGGGACCTGGAGCCACAGGAGACCTGGGGAGGGCAGATTAAAGGGTTTGGGGGGCGCCCAGCAGGGTTGGGAAAGGTTAAAATTTGGGGTTTGGGGTTTACCGTGGTCCTGGGCCTGGGCGATGGCCTGGGAGAGGCGTTTGTGCTGCTTCAAGCAGATCCCTGAGGGGAAAAGGGACAAAGGGACACACAGAGGTGGCACCAAGGACACAAAGGTGACTTCAAGGACACCAAGGTGACCTCAAGGTGTGTCCTCACCTGTGTGGATGGGGTGGAAGATGACGCCGGAGTGGGGGCAGATGAACTGGTCCAGCAGCTTCACATTCTGCAGGGTGGGAAAATGGGGTAAAAAATATATAAAAGGGGGTAAAAATATATAAAATAGATAAAACAGATTGAAAAGAGAGTAAAAACAGAGTTGAAAAGGGGAAAAGGAAAAGAAATAAGAAAACAGAAAGGGAACAATATAGAGGAAAAAAGAGAGCAGAAGAAAAAGATGAAATGGGGGGCCAACGCAGCCCCTCCAAATTTGCCCAAAAACTGCCAGAACTTACCCGAAAATCCACGAGCAGGTTCCGGTCCCGGCAGATGGGGCAGGGGTTTCCCACAGGCCTCCCCCGGCGCTGGGAAGAAGGGATGGGACAGTTCCAGTAAATCCCAGTAACACCTAAAACGTCCCAGTGCCTCCCAGTAACCCCCAAACTGTTCCAGCGTCCCCAAAAGTGCCTTTGAGAGGCCTCAATTGTCCCCAAGCTGCCCCAGTGCCCCCCAAAAATGGCACTTGAGGTGCCTCAAGAGCCCCCCAAATGCCCTCAGTGCCCTCCCAGTGCTCCCAGTGCTCCCAGTGCTCACCAGGCAGGCCTTGCGGGGGCTCTGGGGGGGCACGGAGCCCTTGTGGTTGCGCCGGTAGCCGTGCCACACCGGCCTGTCGCCGTAGGTGGCCCGGTATTCTGTGTGGGGACATTTTTGGGGGGATTTTAAGGGGTTTTGGGGCTCTAAAATTCCCAAAAACTTCCCCCCACACCACACACAAACCAACCTTCGCTCTCCAGGTACTCCCAGGGCCGCTCCTGGTAGGGGGAGGGGGGGGCAGGGGGGTCCTTGGGGGTCTCCTCGGTGCTGCAAAAGCGGGGGAGGGCCTGGGGAAGGGGGTTATGACGTCATATATGTGATCAGAGTGATGACATCACACATGGGCTGGACCCTCCCTTCCCTCTCATCGCCCGACCCTCGGCAGCGACGTCAGCGACGCCTGCTGTGACGTCAAAACGGGCCGTAGCGCGATATGACATCACCGCAATGCGGACAATGACGTAATACCTCAGTAAACCGCGCCCCCTCCCCTGGACCCCCGCGCCCTCTAGCGGATAAATTATACCCCGTGACGTCACTCGCCCCGCCCCGCCGCACGTGGCGCGCGCTGCCCTTTCCCCCCCTCACGTCCCGTTTCTTTCCCCCCCTCCTCCAAATTCCTGGTGCTTCCTTCCGCCGCTCGCCGCCCTCACCTGAGCCCACCGCGGGCTCCTCACGCCGCCCGCCGCCCTCAGCGCCGCCGCCGCCGCCAGGGCCAGCGCCATCTTCCCGCCTCTCCCTCACGCCCCGCCCCTCGCCTCTCCCTCATGGCGGGGCGGGGCGCCGCCATCTTTGCCGCGTAGCCGCGCCCCTCTCCTTCACCGGACGCGCATGCGCTGCGCGCTCCCCCCCCCCTCCCCGAATTAAAACTGCGCCACACGGCCCGCGGACAATGGCGGGCGGCGGCCGCGCGTGCGCGGAGGGGACCCCGCGCAGGCGCAGTTGGGCGGCTTAACGGGCGGGAGGCGTGGCCAGCGCGCGGCGGGGGGCGTGGCGAGGCGCGGGGCGTGGCGGGTATAAAATGTGGCGCCCGGTGGTGCCGCCGCCATTCTGAGGGCTGGTGGAGGTAAGTAAAGAGCTGCGCTGGGCCGGGGCTTTGCGGGCGGGGAAGGGGGCGCGGGGGGTTTTTCCCCTTTTTTTTGGCTTTGAGGGGGCTCTAGAAGCGCCAAACATCGTTTATGTGGCGAAAAACGCGGCTTGCCCCGTGTTAGAGCCCCTCCGGGGCCGCCGCCGCCCTCACGTTGCCTCCGAGCTGAGCCCCCCCCCTCCCCCCTCCAAGGGCGTTTCCTCGATATTTTTTTTCCTTTTTCCCCCCTTTAAAGCTCTAAATTCTCCCCGGGGATAACAGCTTCTAATCGTTTCGTGTCTTTTCTTCTTCGCTTCTAATTTCTTTTTTTTTTCAATTTTTTCCTTTTTTTTTTTTTTATCGTTATGCCCATCCCCCACCTTCCCCCCCCTTTTATTTTTCCTTTCCCCCGCTCCAGGTTTGGTTGGTCTTGAGAGACGCCGTCGCCTTTACCACGAGAGAACAAACCAATACAAACAATACAAAATACAATACAAAACGCGAACAAAACAACAAAAATATATAAATATACAACAAAGAGGGGAAGGAAAAACCAGGTTTTCTCTCCCCCTTTGCCGTGAAGAGCCGCCGCAGCCTCTCCGTCCTTTGGACCGTCCTTGGAAGCCGTTCCAAACCCGAAGGAAACTGCCACTTTAAAAAACATATTTCCCTCTTCTTCCCCTAAAACAAAACAAAGGCAAAACCCACTTTTTTTTCGAGCAGAAAAAAAAAAAAAACCTAGGCAACTTTTTTTTTTTTTCATCATTATTTTTTGGTTTCTAGCTCGACCAGTTAAGCTCGATCCACTCCTTTAGGGCTTTAAAAAATAAGAAAACCCAAGGAAAAAAAACCTTAAAAATATACCCAAAATACCCGTCAAGCTGCAAAAAAAAAGTTGCTGCGTTTTTTTTAGAGCCATGATTAAAATCAAACGAATTTTTTGGCTTTAACACCACCTCCAAATGCCAAAATCCAAACCTTGAAGCGCTGTCGGCTGAGAAAAAAAATTGGATAGTAAGTGTTGAATTTTCAGCAGGCTCCCCCCTTACCCTTTAAAAAATACAAGAAAAAAACCCTTTAAAAAGTTATTTGTCACAAACAGCAAAAATAATGGGAGGAAGAACCCCCCCGTGTGCTTGAGGAGGACGTGGGCTGTGCCTAAAGGTGGTGAAAATGGAAATTTTGGGGGGATTTCGGGAGAAAAAAGCGGTTTCGGAGGAGGAGGAGGGGTCCACGAGCAGCTCCCACGGTTTAAAAAAAACAAAACAAAAACCCAAAACCCGCAAAAAAACCTCCCAAAAAAGCTGGAAAATGGCCCCAAAAACCCGAGAAAAAATAATCGCGCGGTGGGGGAGACGGAATTCGGGGAATTTTGGGAATTTTCGGGGCATTCCCGGCGAGCAATCTGTACATAAAGATTGCAAAAAAATAGACAAAAATCCAAAAAATTAGTGGGGGGGGGGGGAAAGGGAGGAAAAAACCGCGCGGGGCTGGGGCGGGGGGGGAAGGTTGGAAATTACAAAAAAAACAAGCTGATTTCTTTCCTATTTTTATTTTTTAGGTGCCATTTTAGGATTGTTTTTTGCGCTGAGAAACGCGGGGTGGGGTGGGGGGGGGGTGTGAGGGAAGGTTAAATTCGGGCTTTTCGGTGGGGAATTTTTGGGATTGGGGTGAAATTCCGGTGGGGGGGGTCGCAATCTAGCAATAAAGATTGCTAGGCAGGCCGAGCTTTGCCCAAATTCTGCATTTTTTCCCTCAGAAATTCACTTTAAAGCGTTTCCCCCCCCCCGCCCTTCCCCTCAGAGCCTTTCCAGGGCAGCTCCAAAATGGCGGCCGCGCTTTGTTTGCCCCGGATCCGCGGTTTTTCCCCTCAGAATTCCGCGGCTTTCGGGGGTTTTTATTCCAGCTCCGACCCCCCCCGGTTATTTCTTAAACCCCCCCCGCTTTAAATTCTTTAATTTTGGTGGGGTTTAACGCAAATCCGGGGTTTTTTTAGGATTTTTTGAGGGGGGGGAAAGGAGTTTAACGCGGTTCTCTTTGTCGCTCGTGTCTGTGTGTCGTGCCCCCCCCGCCGCGCTTTTTAAACCCCCAAAAATTCCTCAAAAATGCCTAAAAATTCCTTTTAAACTCCCGAATTTGAGGGTTTTTTCCTCAGCTCTAAAATGGCGCCGAGGCCTCGTTGTTGATGCCCCTCCCACTGTGGGGCCCCCCTTAAAATTCCATTTTTTACCAACTCAAATCCCTTTTTGTTCCTTAAAATTCCTTTTTTAACCCCCCCTTTCCACCCACAGGACCCACAAAATCCTCTTTTTTCCCCCTTTTTTCCACAGGATTTTTCTTATTTTTTGTCTGTTCTCTTTTCCCTTTTTTTAGGGGGGGGATTTCAGGGGGGTTTTGGGGAATTTGGGAGTGTCCTGGAGCCTTTGATAACCTTGAATTTATCGTGACAGGGAAATGCTACCACTGGGCTTCACCCCCCTTTCCTCATACACACCAAAACCAACCAAAAAACAAACAAACAAAAAAAAAATCGGAATTTTGGGAGGGAGAACACCCCCAAAACTCCATTTTTTCCCCGATTTTCAATGGTTTTGCCCCGTTTTTGCAGCTTAGGAAGCTTTACTTCAGCAAAGGGAGGGAACAGCCACAACCCGGGTAAGCAAAAAAAAATCCTTTTTTTTTTTTTTTTTTTTTTTTTTTTTTTTGGTTTTTCTTTTTTGGTTTTTTTTTTGGGCTTAATTCCATTTCACAGCCTTTGGATGCAGGGTTTTCAAACATGCAAAATTCCCTTTTTTCCCCCTTTTCCCTCTCCTGGTGCATGCGGCAGTCGGGAGTTGGGCTTTTCCTCCTTTTTTATCCTCAAATTTTCACAGATTTGGGTAAAAAACCTCAGGGATCCCTTGTGAAAATTCACATTTTTGATCAATAAACCCATTTATTTGGCATTAATTCCTCCCTTTTCTCCCCAGTGGTAGCATTTCCTATTTGGGGCGGGGGGCACAAGCAGCTCCCCCTAAATTCCCCCCCAAAAAAATCCATTTTTTGGAGGTAAAATGAGTCAAAAACGCTGAAAAATCCCAATTTTGGGGGGTAAAACGAGTCAAAAATGCTGAAAAATCACAATTTTGGGGAGGGGGGGGGGGTCAGGCCTTGACCCAGCCCTCAATTAAAGAGGTGGGATTTGCCCCCCCCCTTCAAAAATTGAATTTTTTCCCTTTTTTGGGGAAATTTTGGGGACCCCCAGCGGCTTTAAATGGGGGATAACCCCAAAAATAAAGGGGGGGAACCCCAAAAATCATTTGGTGGGGGGGATTTTTCCCCTCCCCCACTGCTGGGACCCCCCCAGGGGGGTTTTGTGTCCCCCCCGTTCATTTCTGGCGGGGTCAAAGGTTACAGTGAGAATTTGGGGTCAAATCTCCCAATTTTGGGGTTCCCCCCTCATTTTTGGGGTATTTTTGGGGGAGGTTTGTGCTGGTTTAACTTTTTCTTGTGTCTTTGCAGAGGGAGGACATTGCTGACCCCCCCCTAATTAATCTCATTAATTAATTAACAATGGGGGGGACTCAATGACCCCCAGCTCTGGGTGCTGCCCTCACCTCAAATATTTCAATTTTTCACCCCAAAAATGGAGATTTTTGAGTGGTTTTAACCCCCAAAATCCTCCCCAGCTCCTCCCCATGCCCTCATTAAGGAAACTGGGTCATAATTAAGCTCTAATTAGCGGTGATTAATGACGTCAGAGCCTGAAACCCCCCCACAGGAAAGGGAGGGAGGGCCCGGATTGGGGTCAATGAGCGTCGGGTCATTAAGGGGGGGGTTTGGCCTTAATTAATGAGGTGTTAATTAATGCTTGCTTCATTAGTCAGAGGGTTTAATTATGGCCTGAGCTTTGGGGGGGGGATGTGACACCCCAAATGTGGCCCCTCCTTAATTGGCAGCTCGTTAATTAACCCCTGGTTAACGAACCTTGGGGCAGGGATGTGCTTGGGGAGCCCCCCCTGGACCCTCTGCTCGTTGATTAACAAAAAAATTAATGAAATTAATATGGAAAATGGTGGCAATGACAGATTTTTATCTCTCTTTTTTTTTGTTAATGAGTTTAATTAACTTTTAAAATCAAAATTCGATGAGGGGACTCAGAGTTTGTGTGTCCCCCCATGGTGTGACCCTAAATCCTCATCCCCAGTGTTGAAATTTGAATTAATTGATTTATTAATTAATAAATCGGCTAATTGAAATGACATCAGAGGGGAGGGGGGGCTGTGACTCCCCCGGGGTCCCTTGGGGGTCCCTGGGACCTTTTTGGGGTCATTTTCCACCATTTTGGTGTCATTTTCCAGCATTTTGGGGTCATTTTCCAGCATTTTGAGGTGAATTTCTGAGGTTCTGGAGTTGATTTCCATTTTTAGGTTTAACTTCTCACTTTTATTGTGCTTTTCCATAATTTAAGGGTCGATTTTCAGCTCTTTGGGGTGATTTTCCTGCTTCTTGGGGCCTATTTCCAGCTTTTAAATTATGATTTCCTGCCTTTTAAAGCTCTTTTCCAGCTTGGGAGCAATTTCCAGCTCTTTGAGGTTGTTTTCCCATTTTTTAGTGTTGTTTTCCCATTTTTTAGTGTTGTTTTCCCAATTTTTAGTGTTGTTTACCAATTTTTAGTGTTGTTTTCCAGCTTTTTGAGGTGATTTTCCAGTTTTTAGGGTTGATTTCCAGTTTTTGGTGTTGATTTCCTGTTTTAGCTGTTGTTTTCCAGCTTTTTGGGGTTGTTTTCCCCCTTTTTAGGGCAGAATTCTGTGATTTTGGGGTTATTTTCCAGCTTTTCTGAGGCCTATTTCCAGTTTTTTGTCTTGATTCCCACATTTTTGGGTTATTTCCAGTATTTGATGTTTTTCCACCATTTGGAGTTAATTTCCCTCATTTTCAGATCCATTTCCTGCCTTTTAGCTTTGATTTCCTTGTTTTCAGGTTGATTTCATGAATTTTCTGGGCTTGTCTTCCACTCCTTTGGGTTCATTTCCCTGTTTTAGGCTTGTTTTTAATTCTTTAGTGTAAATTTCTAATTTTCAGCATTGATTTCCCCACATTTGGTGTTATTTCCCACCTTTTTGAGGTTGATTTCCTCCTTTTTAGAGCAGATTTCCCTCTTTAATGCTAATTTCCCCCTCAGCTCTCATTTCACCTCCATAATTTTTACATTCCATTATTTTATCACCACTCCCCTGCTCCTAACCTTGTTTTCCCCTTTATTTTCCCCTTTATTTTTCCTTTTGTTTTTCCCATTATTTTCCCCCTTCATTTTCCCTTTTATGTATTTTCCCCTTTATTTTCCTATTTTTACCAATTTTGTTTCCTGTTTTTTCCTATTTTTTACCCCATATTTTTCCCCATTTCCCCCCCCTTTTTACCCCCATTTTTTTCCATTCCCTCCATTTTTCTCCCCATTTCCCCCCATATTTTCCCCGCTTTTTTCTCCCATTTTGTTCCATTTTCCCCCCCATTTTTTTCCATTCCCTCCATTTTTCTCCCCATTTCCCCCCATATTTTCCCCGCTTTTTTCTCCCATTTTGTTCCATTTTCCCCCCCATTTTCTCCCATTTCCCCAATTTTTTCTCCCCATTTTCCCCCCATTTTTTTCCATTTTCTCCCCATTTCCCCCCCCCCCATTTTCCCCCATTTTTCTCATTTTCTCCCCATTTTCCCCAATTTTTCTCCCTTTTTCCCCCCCATTTTTTCTCCCTTTTTTTTCCATTTTCCCCCCTTTTTTTCCCCATATATTCCCCCCTTTTTTCACCCAATTTTCCCCCTACTTTTCTCATATTTTTCCCAATTTTTCCCTTTTTTCCAGCCTGTTCCTGCCATGGGCTCCGGCCCCATCGACCCCAAGGAGCTCCTGAAGGGCCTCGATTGTTTCCTGGGCCGGGATGGGGAGGTCAAAACCATGGATGGCATCTCCAAAATCTTCAGGTAAAACCCAAAAAAACCCCATTTTTGGAGCTTTTACACCTTTTTTTACATTTCTAATCACTAATCGTGATTAATTACTGTTAATTAGCCTGATGAAGGACTCGCAGAAGATGGTGAGTCGCTGCATTTACCTGAACATCCTCCTGCAGACCCGGGCCCAGGACATCCTCAACAAGTGAGCACAGGGAAAATTGAATTTTAATTTCATTTTTGAGGAATTTTGGGTGCATTTGGGTGGGTTTGAGGTTTTCCCAGCCAGATCTTTCCAAAATTCCCACTTTTTTCCCTCACATTTCATCCTCAGGCCCAGTAAGCACAGGGAAAATTGGATTTTTGAGGGGATTTTTGGGAATTTTGGGTGCATTTGGGTGGGTTTGAGGTTTTCCCAGCCAGATCTTTCCAAAATTCCGACTTTTTTCCCTCACGTTTCATCCTCAAGCCCAGTAAGCACAGGGAAAATTGAACTTTAATTTCATTTTTGAGGAATTGTGGGTGGGTTTGAGGTTTTCCTGGCCAGATCTTTCCAAAATTCCAAATTTTTTCCCTCACATTTCATCCTCAGGCCAAGTAAGCTTGAGGAAAAATGGGATTTTTGAGGGGACTTTGGGAAATCTGGGTGGATTTGAGATTTTCCCAGCTGAATTTGGACAGAATTCCCAATTTTTTCCCCTCAGATTCATCCTGGCTTAGTAAGCACATGGAAAAATGGATTTTAGTTGGATTTAGGTGGATTTTGACAGGGTTTTTTTTTATTTCAGATGGATTTGGACAGAATTAAGGTTTTCCTGTCCGGATGTGGATAAAATTCCCACTTTTTTCCCTCAGATTCATCCAGACCCAGTAACCACATGGAAAAATGGATTTTTTTTTTATTTTGGGCAGATTTTGACAGGATTTTTTTTAAATTTCAAGTACATTTCAGCAGATTTGGACAGAATTAAGGTTTTCTTGTCTGGACCTGGACAAAATTCCCATTTTTTTCCCTCAGATTCATCCAGACTTAGTACACATGGAAAAACTGATTAATTTTGGATTTTGGGTGTATTTTGGCAGATTTTGACGGGGTTTTTTTTGATCTTCAGGGTGATTTGGGCAGATTTTGACAGAATAAATGTTTTCCTGTCTGAATCTGGATAAAATTCCAATTTTTTTCCCTCAGATTCATCCGTACCCAGTAATCACGTGGAAAAATGGATTTATTTTGGATTTTGGGTGTATTTTGACAGATTTTGACGGTGTTTTTATTGATCTTCTGGTAGATTCAGGAATATTTTGACAGAATTAAGGTTTTTCTGTCTGGACCTGGATAAAATTCCAAATTTTTTCCCTCAGGTTCATCCGTACCCAGTAATCACGTGGAAAAATGGATTTATTTTGGATTTTGGGCAGATTTTGACGGGGTTTTTTTTGATCTTCTGCTGGATTTCAGCAGATTTTGACAGAATAAAGGTTTTCCTGTCCGGATCTGGATAAAATTCCAAATTTTTTCCCTCAGGTTCCTCCGGACTTAGTACACGTGCAAAAAGGGATTTATTTTGGATTTTGGGTGTATTTTGGCAGATTTTGATGGTGGTTTTTTTGATCTTCAGGTAGATTTGGGCAGATTTTGACAGAATAAATGTTTTCCTGTCTGCACCTGGACAAAATTCCCATTTTTGCCCCTCAGGTTCATCCGGATCGGGGGCTACAAGCTGCTCAACACGTGGCTGACGGGCTCCAAGGCCGCCAACAACGTCCCCTTCCTGCAGCAGCTGCTGCTCACCCTGCAGCACCTCCCGCTCACCGTGGACCACCTCAAGCAGGTCTGGCCTGGGGACACCTGGGTGGCACCTGGGGACATCACAGGTGGCATTTGGGGGCACGCAGAGTGGGTTTTGTCCCGATCCAAAGTGATTTTTGCCTCATTTAAAGTGATTTTTGCCTCATTTAAAGTGATTTTTGTCTCATTTAAAGCCCTTCCAGGGCCCTTGGGGACACTCAGGTGGCACTTGGGGACACTCAGAGTGGGTTTGTCCTGCTCCAAAGTGATTTTTGTCTCATTTAAAGAGATTGTGTCTCATTTAAAGTGATTTTTGTCTCATTTAAGCCCTTCCAGGGCCTATGGGGACACTCAGGTGGCACCTGGGGACACTCAGAGTGGGTTTTGTCCCGCTCCAAAGTGATTTTTGCCTCATTTAAAATTATTTTTGTCTCATTTAAAATGATTTTTGTCTCATTTAAAGCCTTTCCAGTAGCTTTGGGGACACTGGGGTGGCATTTGGGGACACTCAGGGTGGTTTTGTCTCATTTAAGATGATTTTTATCTCATTTAAAGTGACTTTTGTCTCATTTAGAACAACACGGCCAAGCTGGTGAAGCAGCTCAGCAAGTCCAGCGATGATGAGGGTGAGCAGGGACCTCCAAAAAATCCCCCTGGGAACCCCCAAAATCCTCCTGGGACCCCCAAAATCCCTCTGGGGACACCCAGAAATCCCCCTGGGACCCCCAAAATTCCCCTGAGAAGCCCCAAAATCCCCCAAGGCACCCTAAAATTCACTTGGGAACCCCCAAAATCTCCCTGGGAACCCCCAAAATTCCCCAAGACACCCTAAAATTCACTTGGGAACCCCAAAAATCCTCCTGGGACCCCCAAAATCCTCCTGGGAACCCCCAAAATCCTCCTGGGACACACAAAATCCTCCTGGGACACACAAAATCCCCTTGAGAACCCCAAAAATCCCCAAAATCCACCTCAGACCCCTCGAAACACCCTGAGACCCCCCCCCCCTAAAATCCCCCTGGGACCCTCAAAATTCCCCTGAGAACCCCCAAAATCCCCCCAAGATACCCTAAAATCCACTTGGGAACCCCAAAAATCCTCCTGGGAACCCCCAAAATCCTCCTGGGACCCCCAAAATTCCCCTGAGAACCCCCAAAATCTCCCTGGGAACCTCCAAAATCCCCCCAAGATACCCTAAAATCAACTTGGGAACCCCCAAAATCTCCCTGGGAACCCCCAAAATCCCCCTAGGACACACAAGATCCCCTCGAGAACCCCCAAAATCCCCAAAATCCACCTCAGACCCCCCAAAATCCCTCTGGGGACACCCAGAAATCTCCCTGGGACCCCCAAAATCTCCCTGGGAACCTCCAAAATCCCCCCAAGATACCCTAAAATCCACTTGGGAACCCCCAAAATCTCCCTGGGAACCCCCAAAATTCCCCCAAGATACCCTAAAATTCACTTGGGAACCCCCAAAATCCTCCTGGGACCCCCAAAATCCTCCTGGGACACACAAAGTCCCCTTGAGAACCCCAAAAATCCCCAAAATCCATCTCAGACCCCTCGAAACACCCTGAGACCCCCCCCTAAAATCCCCCTGGGACCCTCAAAATTCCCCTGAGAACCCCCAAAATCCCCCCAAGATACCCTAAAATCCACTTGGGAACCCCAAAAATCCTCCTGGGAACCCCCAAAATCCCCCTGGGACCCCCAAAATTCCCCCAAGATACCCTAAAATCCACTTGGGAACCCCCAAAATCCTCCTGGGAACCCCCAAAATTCCCCCAAGACACCCTAAAATCCACTTGGGAACCCCCAAAATCCTCCTGGGACACACAAAATCCCCTTGAGAATCCAAAAAATCCCCCTCAGACCCCCCAGAATCCCCCTCAGACCCCCAAAATCCACCTGGGAACCCCCCAAAATCTCCCTGAGAGCCCCAAATCCTCCCCCAGACCCCCTGGGATCCCCCAAAACCCCTCAGGTCCCCCCAAAACCAGCCCAGATCCCTCTGAAAGCCCCAAAACCCCCCTGAAATCTCCCAAAACTGCCCAGGGACCCCCCCAAATTCCTCCTCAAACCCCCCAGAACTCCTCTGGGTCCCACTCCTCACCCCCTGCTTGATTAATGACTGATTAATTAGTGATTAATTAATGGTTAATTGTTAATTAACCCCTCAGAGCTGCGCCGCCTGGCCTCCATCCTGGTCAGTGACTGGATGGGGGTGATCCGATCCCAGAGCAGCTCCCAACCCACAGGTGAGCCCCAAAAAACCCCAAAAAAACCCCAAATCCCCCTAAAAAAACCCCAAAATCCCCTCCAAAATCCCCTCACCCCTTTTTTTCCACCCCAGAACGGGATAAAAAGAAGAGGAAAGAGGAAAACAAAAGCAAAACTCCCGTCCCGGAGAAGCCCCAGGAGACCAAAAACGAGGCCAAAAATGAAGAAAATGCTGAAAAAAAAAGGGAAAAACCCAAATCCCTGCGGACCACGGCCCCCAGCCACGCCAAGTTCCGCTCCACAGGTGGGCTGGGGGATTTTGGGGAATTTTGGGGGGTTTTGGGGCGATTTAGGCCCTTTTTGGGGTGGGTTTGGGGAATTTAGGAGTGGTTTTAAGGGGAATTTGGGGCTGATTTTGGGGGGGAATTTCAAATGGTTTTAGGTTGGTTTGAGGGAATTTGGGATGGTTTTTTTGGGGGGGATTTAGGGCTGGTTTTGGGAATTTGGGGCTCTTAGAGGGAATTTGGGGTGAATTTTGGGAATTTAGGAGTGGTTTCAAGGGAAATTTGGGCTGGTTTGGGGAATTTGGGGCTGTTTTGGAGGAATTTGGAGAAGGTTTGGGGTGGGTTTGTGGAATTTAGGGCTGGTTTTGGGAATTTGGGGCTATTTTGGAGAATTTGGAATAGGTTTGGGTCTGGTTTGGGATTTTTTGGGGGGGATTTAGGGCTGGTTTTGGGAATTTGGGGCTCTTAAAGGGAATTTGGGGCTGATTTGAGCTGGTTTAGGGGAGTTTGGGGTGGATTTTTGTGAATTTAGGAGTGGTTTTAAGGGAATTCTGGGTTGGTTTTAGGAAATTTGGGCTGTTTTAGGGAAACAGCCCAAATTTGGGGTGGAACTGGGGCTATTTTGGATTTTGGGGCTGGTTTAAGAGAATTTGGGGTGGGTTTTGGGAATTTAGGAGTGGTTTGAAGAAAAATTGGAGCTGTTTTGGGGCATTTGTGCTAAAACTGAAGAATTTGGGCTGAGTTTTGGTCTCACTTAGTGAAATTCGGGCTGATTTGAGACAAATTTTGGGGTTGATTTTGGAAAATTCAGAGCTCAGCCTCCATTATTGTGGATTTAACGCTTTGGGGCCATTTTAGGGTTGGGTTTTGAGCTATTTTGGGGCTTTTTGGGGATTTTTAACCCTTTTTTCCCCCGCAGGGCTGGAGCTGGAGACGCCGTCGCTGGCACCGGTGAAGAAACTGAACTCGGCCTCGTCCGACAAATACAGCCTGAAACCCGTCCCTGTCAAGAGGCAGAGGTGAAATTTGGGGCAATTTCTGAGGATTTGGGGCAATTTTGGGGTTTCTGAGCCGTTTTTGGGGTCTCAGAGCTGCTTTTGGGGCTGATCTGGGGGAATTTTGAGGGGTTTCTGGGCTGGTTTGGGGCAGTTCTGGAGATGTTCCAGGATTATTTTTGAGGTTTTTTTGGGGTGGATTTGGGGTTTTTTGGGGTCATTTTAGGGCTGTTTTGGGGTTGTTTCAGGGCCATTTTGGGGGTGGTTTTGGGGTCATTTTAGAGATGATTTCAGGGCTTTTTTGGGGCTATTTTGGGGGGCAATTTCTGTTTTTTTTGGGGGACAATTTCAGGCCCATTTTGGGTGGAATTTTCGGGGTTTTGAGATGGTTTTTGGGGGGTCCTGACCCTTTTTCCTCCCTCAGTGCCCCAACAGCCCCTGGGGAGGCTCCTCTGGCAGAGAAGAAATACAAACCCCTGAACACGGCCCCAAATGCAGCCAAGGAGATCAAAGTGAAGATCATCCCCCCACAGCGTGAGTTTGGGGCCATTTTGGGGCATTTTGGGGCACCCCGAGGACAATTTGGGGTCGTTTTGGTGCCATTTTGGGGTTGGTTTTGGTGCCATTTCTGATTTCATTTTGGTGCCATTTCTGATTTCATTTTGGTGCCATTTCTGGTTTCATTTTGGGGTCTTTTTGGTGCCATTTTGGGGTTGGTTTTGGTGCCATTTTGGGGCAGTTTTGGTGCCATTTCTGGTTTCATTTTGGTGCCATTTCAAGGCTGATTTTGGTGCCATTTCTGGTTTCATTTTGGTGCCATTTTGGGGTAGTTTTGGTGCCATTTTGAGGCTTATTTTGGTGCCATTTCTGGTTTCATTTTCGTGCCATTTTGGGGTTGGTTTTGGTGCCATTTTGGGGTTGGTTTTGGTGCCATTTTGGGGCAGTTTTGGTGCCATTTCTGGTTTCATTTTGGGGTCTTTTTCTTGCCATTTTGGGGTAGTTTTGGTGCCATTTCTGATTTCATTTTGGTGCCATTTCAAGGCTGATTTTGGTGCCATTTCTGATTTAATTTTGGTGCCATTTTGGGGTAGATTTGGTGCCATTTCTGATTTCATTTTAAGTGCCATTTTGGGGTTGGTTTTGGTGCCATTTTGGGGCAGTTTTGGTGCCATTTCTGATTTCATTTTGGGGTAGATTTGGTGCCATTACTGATTTGATTTTGGTGCCATTTTGAGGCTGATTTTGGTGCCATTTCTGGTCTCATTTTGGTGCCATTTCTGGTTTCATTTTGGTGCCATTTCTGGTTTCATTTTGGTGCCATTTTGGGGCAGTTTTGGTGCCATTTCTGATTTAATTTTGGTGCCATTTCAAGGCTGATTTTGGTGCTATTTCTGATTTCATTTTGGTGCCATTTTGGGGTTGGTTTTGGTGCCATTTCTGGTTTCATTTTGGGGTCTTTTTCGTGCCATTTTGGGGTAGTTTTGGTGCCATTTCTGATTTCATTTTGGTGCCATTTCAAGGCTGATTTTGGTGCCATTTCTGGTTTCATTTTGGTGCCATTTCTGATTTCATTTTGATGCCATTTTGGGGTTGGTTTTGGTGCCATTTTGGGGCAGTTTTGGTGCCATTTCTGGTTTCATTTTGGGATCTTTTTGGTGCCATTTCTGGCTTCATTTTGGTGCCATTTCTGGCTTCATTTTGGGGTCCTTTGGATGCCATTTAGGGATTGATTTTGGGGACATTTTAGGGTTTGGTTTTGGGGACAATTCAGGTGATATTTGGGACCTTTTCTGGGGAGACTTTTGGTGCCATTTTGGGGACACCTGTGTTCCATCTGGGAGTCATTTTTGGGGACATTTTGGGTGGTTTTGGGTGGTACCTGGACACCATTTTAGGGGCGATTTCTGCACCTTTCTGAGGCAGATTTGGGACCCATTTTGGAGTAAATTTGGGGGTTTTTGGGATCCTTTTTAGGGCAGATTTGGGCACCATTTTAAGGCAGGTTTGGGGACCCATTTTGGGGTGAATTTGGGATTTTTTGGGATCCTTTTTAGGGCAGATTTGGGCACCATTTTAAGGCAGGTTTGGGACCTATTTTGGGGTAAATTTGGGGTTTTTTCAGATCCTTTTTAGGGCAGGATTGGGCACCATGTTAAGGCAGGTTTGGGACCCATTTTGGGGTGAATTTGGGATTTTTTGGGATCCTTTTTAGGGCAGAATTGGGCACCATTTTAAGGCAGGTTTGGGGACCCATTTTGGGGTGAATTTGGGATTTTTTGGGATCCTTTTTAGGGCAGATTTGGGCACCATTTTAAGGCAGGTTTGGGACCTGTTTTGAGGTGAATTTGGGGGTTTTTGGGATCCATTTTAGGGCACAATTTTGAGACAGATTTGGGACCTGTTTTGGGGTGAATTTGGGGTTTTTTGGTGACCTCTCTGTGCTCTCCCCAGCCATGGAAGGCCTCGGGTTCCTGGACGCCCTGAACTCAGCGCCCGTCCCCGGCATCAAAATCAAAAAGAAGAAGAAAGTTCTGTCCCCAACAGCAGCCAAGGTGAGGGACATTTTGGGGACATTTGGGGATATTTTGGGACAATTTTGGAGCCATTTTAGGGGTACCTCAAGTCCCTTTTTGGGGACACTTTGGGGTTTTTTTTTAGGCACATTTTGGGGGCCGTTTTGTGAATATTTTGAATAACATTCTTGGGAATATTTTGTGGATCATTTTGGGACCATTTTTGGGGCCATTTTCTTGCAATTTGGAGTCCATTTTTG
This sequence comes from Passerculus sandwichensis, assembly GCA_031885435.1. Classification (NCBI taxonomy): domain Eukaryota; kingdom Metazoa; phylum Chordata; class Aves; order Passeriformes; family Passerellidae; genus Passerculus; species Passerculus sandwichensis. The sequence goes on along the minus strand of CM063163.1, from coordinate 6,995,764 downwards.
GAGGCATTGAGTCCCTTTTTGCTGAACGCTTTGGCAGCCATTTTGTGGCCTCTTTGGCTGCCATTTTGAGCACACTTTAAGTCCCTTTCTGTGGGACAATTTGGCTGCCATTTTGTGGAAACTTTGGCTCCCAAAAGGGACATTGAGTCCATTTTTGGTGAATACTTTGGCAGCCATTTTGTGTCTCCTTTGGCTGCCATTTTGTCCCTTTCTGTGGGACAATTTGGCCGCCATTTTGAGAACCCTACAGGCGCCATTTTGTGAACGTCTCATGACCCATTTTGTGCACACTTTGGGAGCCATTTTGTGCACACTTTGGCAGCCATTTTGTGAACACCTTGTGACCTATTTTGGGAGCCATTTTGTGAACACCTCATGACCCATTTTGGGCACCCTTTGGCAGCCATTTTGGGCACCCTTTGGGAGCCATTTTGTGAACACCTCGTGACCCATTTTGAGCTCATTTTGGCAGCCATTTTGTGGCCTCTGGCTGCCACTTTGTCCCTTCCAGAGGGACAGTTTGGCTGCCATTTTGAGAACGCTACAGACGCCATTTTGTGAACACCTCATGACCCATTTTGAGCACACTTTGGAAGCCATTTTGGGCACACTTTGGCAGCCATTTTGGGCCTACTTTGGGAGCCATTTGGTGAACACCTCGTGACCCATTTTGGGCACCCTTTGGGAGCTATTTTGGGCACCCTTTGGCAGCCATTTTGGGCACCCTTTGAGACCAATTTTGGGCATGCTTTGGGAGCCATTTTGTGAACGCCTCATGACCCATTTTGAGCACACTTTGGCAAGCCATTTTGGGCACGCTTTGGCAGCCATTTTGGGCACACTTTGGGAGCCATTTTGTGAACACCTCATGACCCATTTTGAGCACAGTTTGGCAGCCATTTTGGGCACACTTTGGGAGCCATTTTGTGAATACCTCGTGACCCATTTTGGGCACCCTTTGGCAGCCATTTTGTGAATACCTCGTGACCCATTTTGGGCACACTTTGGCAGCCATTTTGTGAACACCTCACGACCCATTTTGGGAGCCATTTTGTGAACACCTCATAACCCATTTTGGCCACACTTTGGGAGCCATTTTGGGTTAAAACCCCACCCTGTTCTGACCCACCTTGTGCCCCCCCAGCCCAGCCCCTTCGAGGGGAAGCCAGCACCAGAACCCAGCACGGCCAAACCCTCGTCCCCAGAGCCGGCGGCCGCCGAGCCCATGGACACGGATCGGCCGGGGACGCCGGTGCCGGCCATCGAGGTGCCCGAGCCCATGGACACCGGTACGGACTGGGGGCACTGGGACGGACTGGGGACGCTTTGGGGATGGTTTGGGTGAAATTGGGGCTGTTTAGGGTCAGTTTGGGACAGTTTGGGTTGAATTTGGCCTGTTTAAGATCAGTTTGGGGTGATTTGGGGGAGTTTGGGACAGTTTGGGTGGGATTTGGGACAGTTTAGAGTCAGTTTGGGACAGTTTAGGGTCAGTTTGGGGATGGTTTGGGTGGGATTGGGGCTGTTTAGGGTCAGTTTGGGACAGTTTGGGTTGAATTTGGCCTGTTTAAGATCAGTTTGGGGTGATTTGGGGGAGTTTGGGACAGTTTGGGTGGGATTTGGGACAGTTTAGAGTCAGTTTGGGACAGTTTAGGGTCAGTTTGGGGATAGTTTGGGTGAAATTGGGGCTGTTTAGGGTCAGTTTGGGACGGTTTGGGTCGAATTTGGCCTGTTTGAGGTAATTTGGGGGAGTTTGGGACAGTTTGGGTGGGATTTGGGACAGTTTGGGTGGGATTAGGTCTTTCTAGGGTCAGTTTTGGGTGATTTGGGGCAGTTTGGGACAGTTTGGATGAAATTGGGGGA